>PVJN01038178.1:0-20498 GCA_004026805.1 Lasiurus borealis
TGACCTACTGGTTCATAGGTGGACACTCGACCACTGAACCACACCAGCCAGGCCAAACCAATGACTTTGTGGGCCTTAGAAGGCCTGCAGGCCAAACATTCCCCAACCCTGCTCTAAAGCAACACTAAGAAGGGTTGGAATGATGAGTAGCAATGCTAAAGATTTGGAAAAACCATCATAAGTTCCTTTAAAAAAAAAACAGTGAAAAATATGTATTAATTATATGCTTCAAAGTGGTATTAAAATGCCAAACATAAAGTAGAGTAAAACTTGAGATGTGAGAAAAAGGAGGTGAGAAGTTCCCTCTAACCAAAATATCTTCTACCTTTCTTTTCCTACATCTCTGGGTTCCTCAGGGGCCGGTAGCTAATGATGAATGAAGAGGGGAATCAGAAGAGAAGGATAGGAAGAAGAGGTCAAGGCACACCCTCCAGCATTTCTTTCAGGAATCGCATTAGAATGATTCTGGGGGACACATTCAATAGGCTATACACTGAGAGGTGAAATAACATCTGGTCTCTGAATGTTAATGAGGAGTGACAGCAATGCTGTTTAACACCTTTCTTTAACATCTTTTCAAAACAACCACACAAGCCTTTCATTTTTTTCAAACCTATTCTCCCACATCAATAGCTATTTTTATCTTTAAGAATGTATACCTAAACTTCCTCTTTAAAAACCACCCACAGTACTACTAATAAATGCCAAAATGTTTACAAAGTATAAAATATTTTAATATATTTTTATTGATTTCAGAGAGGAAAGGAGGGAGAGAAGGAGATAGGTAGAAACATCAAATGAGAGAGAATTATGGATCAGCTTCCTTCTGTATGCCCCTCACTGGGGATCGAGCCCAGAACCCAGGCATGTGCCTTGAGTAGAAAACAAATTGTGATCTCCTGATTCATAGGTGGATGCTCAACCACTGAGCCACACCAGCTGGGCTAAAATAGTTTATTGAGGTTCTCATTTAAAACAGAAACAAAATATAATCATGGAGCTGTTGAATGCTTAAGTTAAAAAATATTTAGAAATATCCACTCATAAAAAATGTATCTAAAAAGAAGAGATGGAGACCATGGTTCTCTGAAAAGGACTGTAATGGAAAGCAAAGTGATTAGAATTTGATTGTAAGAAATAAAAAAATATACAAAAAATTGTATGTTTGTCTCTTCAAATTTGTTTGCATGAAGGTATTCTTCTGTGTTAGAGATTCTGATTTAGCCCAAGGATAGAAAATCTAACTTCAGAATCATCTGACGAGTTTATCAAGAAATTTTTTTTCCTAAATTGAGAAATATTAGTCATAACAGCACCATTGGAAAAGAAGAGTTAAAACCAAATATACACCTGGCTGGCATGGTTCAGTGGTTGAATGTCAACCTATGATTCAGGAGATCACAGTTTGATTCCACTTTAGAGCACATGTCCAGGTTGTGGACTCAAACCTCAGGGTGGGGCATGCAAGAGGCAACTGATCAATGATTCTCTCTCATCCTTGGTGTTTTTATCCCTTCTCCCTTCCTTTCTGAAATGAATAAAAATATATTTTAAAAAAACAACAACATGGGGTGGGAACCGGGTGAAGGGGAGCTCTGGGGGTAAAGAAGAGGAACAAATGTGATAATCTGAACAATGAAGATTTATTAAAATATATATATATACCTGTTCCCTGTTTCTTTTTCAGGAGAGTTGCACAGGCAGCATTAGTAGCCATGTCCAGGGCCAGCTTCTTCTCATTGTTTCTTAAATCTGTTCTAGCACCTTTCCCAACACAAGAAGTGGAAATTAGATGTTTTTGAACACTGTAGCAGCAGCAATACTCTTTCCACCAAAACTGATTACTTTTGGCACAACTAACTGGAGAACTTTTCTGATTCAGAAGTAAATTTTTTCAAAACAGAAAACTTTTTCAAACCAGTAATAGTGTATTTGGCATCTTTAATCAGGGAGCTTGTTGCTGCACCTGTGATACAATTATGCACAATCAAAATATAGCCTTTCCCTTCAAGTCCCTGTAGAATTTGATGTCCTCTGATAAATCCTAAAGCAATTCGAACCCACTAGTTAATGTGCCTCAACATGACTGTTTGGAGATTAAATTCAATACACCCTTTGCTTTTTCTGTTCACAGTCTTTGGGAAAGATCACGTGGGCTGAGCTTGAGGGGAATTAATGTCTGATGTCTATAACTATATCCTCATGTAAATTAACAAAATAGTAATGTAATAAAACTTAGAAGCAATTTATTCATAATTCCCATAACCCATCTTCTACATACTTCTTTCCTTGTCTTGTGTTAAAAATTATATCAGTATTCATGAATACATTCTCATCGTTAAAGATTCAAAAATACAGAAGTATGCTGACCAGATCGACATGTCCCATTTTCTATCTCCCAACAAATGCATCCTTCCCCGTTTTCTACCTTCTTCACAGGTAACCATTCCTCACAATGGGCTTTAGTTATCTCCTTCATGTGCATGAATGCATTAACAGACATATATGTACATCACACAGATCCCAACTACAGGTATTGGTCTGTCACTTCATTTTTTAACTGATGTATAATGGACATAAAATTGTATCAGTTGCAAGTGTACATGATTCAGTATTTATAGATATTGTGAAATGATCACCACAACGTCTAGTTAACATTCTTCACCATTTGATTACAAAAAAAAACTTCTTTTACATGATGATAAGTTTTAAGATCTACTCTCTTAGCAAGTTTCAAATATGCAATATAGTATTATTAACGATATCACCATGCTGTGTATTACATCCCCATGACTTATTTTATAACTGGAAGTTTATACCTTTTACCTCCAAGATTTTTTTAACTTAATTTATAATGGTATTACTTCTTTAACTGCACACATACTTATAACTTAACCTACTTAAATGTTTATAGTATTCCATTTTGTTGGTGGGCCAAAATGTATTTAATCTCTCCTCTACTGGGGGGGCTCTTAGCTGTTGTTCCTAATTTTCATGATCACAAACAATTCTGCCCTGAACCTCCTTGAACATCTTCGTGTGTGTGTGTGTGTGTGTGTGTGTGTGTGTGTCTGTATTTCTGAAGGATGGTTTCCTAGAAGTGGTGTTGAAATGTAAGAATAGGTACATTTTTAATTCTGCTAGCTTCTGTCAGACTGCGTCCCGGGAAGGCTTTAGCAATTTTCACTTTCTGCCACAATGTGTGCGAGTACCATTCTCTTTGCAACCACATCCTCTTCAACAAATCAGAGCCATATAGCCATATATGTAATTTTCAATTTTCCAGTGGCCACATTTTCCAAAAGTGAAATTCATTTAAATAATATACTTTATTTTATCCAGTATATCTGAAATGTTATTACTCCATCATGTAACCATTATAAAAATGATTATGATACTTTACCTTTTTTCATTAAGTCTTCAAAATCTAGGGTTTATTTTACACTTACATCACATCTCAATTCATATTAGCCTTTATTTCAGGGGCTCAAGTGCACACGTGGCCACTGGCTCCATAGCTGATAGCACAGTACTCGGCATAACTTTGGGGTGGTGTCCAATCTTTAGACCAAGAGTTTACATCATCAATATACTTTACATCTAAAAGATTTCCTCTCCTATATGTCAACATTGCTCTAAGGAGCCCTAATAATAGCACATCCATGTAACAGGGCTTTGGGGGCTCAGGCATCTTAATAGCCTTCTGGACCAGGTGTTATGCCTGGTTCGCTGCAAGGGTTAATTAGTATTTGTGGGACAAATGGTTGAATAGATGATCAGTCCATAATTTCAGTTCCCCTCTGATGTAAGTAAAAACAAAGACTTCAAGGATCTTCTCTCACTCTCTATACATCTAACTCCTGCTCAGTCAGAGCAGGACACTGCAGCCATAGAAATCTTTTCTTAGCTATCAAGACTTTCTTGTGAGAACAGGAGCTCAGCGATTTTACCCATATTTCTCAGAGAGGACCTCCTCTGTTCATTCTCTCTCTCTGTCTCTCTCTCTCTCTCTCTCTCTCTCTCTCTCTCTGTCTCTCTCTCTCTTTCTCTCTCTCTCTCTCTCTCTCTCTCTCTCTCTCTCTCTCTCTCACGCGCGTGCGCACGCACACACAATACCTCTTTATTCTTCTAAGGTCCTTTAACCCTATAGAAATGTATAATAAGTTCTTACTAAAATTAATATATATAATTTCAAAGCTTACCACAGTTTTAATTTAAAACTAAAAACACAAATCATCAAAATAATTCCATCTTATCAAAACAACTCTGTGATACAGATAGCGTAAAGGTTAAAAATCCCAGTATTAAAATAAGGAGGCTATTATTTGTCCTATTCTTCCTACTGCTGTAATTGGATGTAGTCTATTTTTCAGGGTAATCAAGGACAGGTAAACAGCACACTTTACCTTTTGCCAGAAGCAACTCGACAATATCTGCATAACCCTTCCAGGCAGCAGCATGCAAAGCTGTGTCTCCCAACTTGTTCTATGGTGATAAAAAGAGAAAGCAGCTTAATTCCCTCACCTTTTTTATCCAGCCCTCACAACTCCCAGCCCTCTGACAGCTGTCAGTCTATTTACTATCTGAGTCTGTTTCTATTTTGTTAGTTCATTTTTTTCAGTAGATTCTACATGAGTGAAACCATATGATTCCCTGGCTGGTATAATTCAGTTGGTTGGAGTGTCGTCCTGTGCACCAAAAGGTTGCCGGTTCAATTCCTGATAAGAGCATATACCTAGGTTGTGGGTTTGATCCTCAGTGGGAGCCCATATGGGAGGCAACCGACTGATGTTTCTCTTCTCTCTCTCTCTCTCTCTCTCTCTCTCTCTCTCTCTCTCTCTTTCTCTCTCTCTGTCTCCCCTTTTCTATCCCCCTCTCTAAAATCAGTAAAATATATCCTCAGGTTAAAATTTGAAAAAAAAAAAATCATATAGTACTTGTCTTTCTCTGACTTGCTTATTTCACTTAGCATAATGGGGTGGTGAATACACAATATATGTACAGATAATGTATTATAGAATTTTACACAGGAAACCTATGTAATTTTACTAACAAATGTCATCCCAATAAGTTCAATTTAAAAAAATTAACAAAGAAAAAAAAAGTAACATTTTAAAAACAGTGTAGACTGAAAAACACAGGAATTTAGGCTTACTCGAAATCAGTGATTTTCAACCTTTTTCAACTCATGGGACACATAAACTAATTACTACAATTCTGCAAAATACTCAAAAATATATTTTTTGCCAGACCAACAAAAACAAAGGTATAACTTTGGTTTATAAAATAATAATAATAATAATAATAATAATAATAATAATAATAAATTACCTATCCTTTTTTTACTCTAAAGTGACTTTTAATTAATTAATTTATTATTAAATATCTGTTATTCCTGCATCATTGGTTAATTGTTGTATGTGCCCTGACCAGGATTGAACCTGCAATCTTGGTCTATCAGGATGACACTCTAACCTAGTGGTTGGCAAACTGCAGCTTGCGAGCCACATGCAGCTCTTTGGCCCCTTGAGAGTGGCTCTTCAACAAAATACTACGTGTGGGCACGCATGTACAGTACGATTGAAATTTCATGGTACATATGCTGAAATCGGTTTTTTGGCTCTCAAAAGAAATTTCAATTGTTTTATTGTTGATATTTGGCTCTGTTGACTAATGACTTTGCCGAACACTGCTCTAACCAATTGAGCTACCTGGCCAGGGTAAAAGTGACTTTTTAAATTTTTTTAAATATTTTTATTGATTTCAGAGAGGAAAGGAGAGGGAGAAAGAGATAGAAACATCAATGATGAGAATCATTAATTAGCTGCCTCCTGCATGCTCCCTACTGGGGATCAAGTTTGCAACCTAGGCATATGCCCTTGACTAGAATCAAACTCGGGACCTGATAGAGCATCAGGTCAATGCTCTATCAACTGAGCCAAACCAGCTAGTCCTAAAAGTGACTTTTCAAGAAATCAGGTGCCTATACACGTATATAAGAATTTCTGGTACTAAGAATTAACTAAACAAACACAACCGTATTATACAACATGACCAGTATATGTCCTATATATTTATGGTTCAAGACATGGCATTTATACAGGACAGCTACTGTTGTGTTGTGTTGTCTGTGGTCATTTTTCTTATTTAAGAATCTAAGGGAAAAGAGGTCAGTGCCCCTGACTAAATAGTCATGTATTACACATTTTAAAAATTCTTGCAGCACAGTGGTTGAATATTGCTGCTCTAAGTAAACCTCAAATGCGAAGAAAGTTATAAAATCATATAAGATTCCAAAGAGGGTAAGGAGACTCAAGAGATGGGAAATGAGTCATGTAGGGAGATGGAATGGGATGGAGGAATAGAAAATGCAGTGACAGAACCCAAGTGGAAGCGCAGAGGCCTGAAGAGCAAGACACCAGAAGGAAGCCAGCAGACTTCCCCCCATAGAAACCTGGCATGAACTGGGAACTGGAGATGCCTCCAGACACTGGAGCAGGAATGAGGCATGAAAACAGGATATGGGAAAAAGTGTTTGTAAGAAATATCCCCAAAACTCCAGATCACCTGCCTTTCTCCCTGCTGCCAGAGGATCCAGTACAGATGCTAGAATTACCCTGACAAGAAATTAACCAGAGAGTTTCCAAGCTCATGAACACTAGGTACAAAAGAAGGTGGTAATAAAGCCAGGAAATACAATCAGAGACTAGCTGAAAAACCTAAAACCTGAGCAGAAAGACCGCTCTCCCAAATGCCTATATCACTTCTTTGCCCCAATGTGTACAACCTAACATGTACCCAGACAGGAGACTGGAGCTTACTTTTCTGTTGAAGCTGATCAGCCCCACCTGCGGAGGAGGGAGGGAGTACTCAGGCTGGCACATAGTGACAACCCAGCAAAACCTGTGAAGAAGCTCACCAGACAACAAGCCCCACAAGCACACAGAGCTTCTAATCACTAATACCTTTAAACATGAAGGGACAAAGACACTAGGTATTTGAGGGAAGTCTGTATTTGAAAAAGAACCAAAACAAAAATCAAATGAATCTCTGAGGAAAAAGATACAGTGCTGTGAATAGCAGAAAATGTTTCCAAAAGATATAATTAACATTAGAGATCCATTAAATAATGAAATAAAGAACGCTATTGAAAATAACAATCAGAGTAAAATAAAGAACTTGGGGTAAACAGAATTTTAAGCTTGCCTCCAAGACTCCTGCTCCTGGCACACATCCACTATATAATTCCCTCCCTTTGAGTCATGGTTGAGACCAGTAAATATAATAAAATACCATTCTGATAATTAGGTGTCTAATCAGTTGAGGTTGAGTTCATCAAAAGGGAGATTATACTGGGTGCCCTTTCCCAAAAAACAGGTATAGTGTCAGAGATACAATCTCCCACTGGTCTTGAGGAAGAAAGCAAATAGTCATGCTGTGAACTGTCCATAGAGATGAGCGGTCTCTGAAAGCTGAGGTCCACATTACTACCAGTATAAGAAACTCAACTCTCTAGGCAACCTCAAGAAAAAGATGTGATCGCCATCTGAGAATCCCACTCTAGCCAATACCTACATTCCAACCTACGAGACCTGAGCAGAGAACCCATCTATATCATGTTCAACATTTTGGTCTACAGAAAATATAAGACAATAAATGAGTGTTGTTTTAGACTGCTATATTTGTGATAGTTTATTACATAGCAATAGAAAAGTTATAAAATAGAAAAGGTAACCAAAATAAAACAGGAAGATAAAAATGAGAAAAATCTTAGAAAAACTAAGAAAATTGGAGGTTCAACTAAGAGGTCTAACATAACTACTAATGGGCATTCAGAACCAAAGAACAAAGAAAATGGTCAGGAAATGACCATAAAAACTAAAAAAGAAATAATACAAGATATTTTTCCAAACTGAAAATACTCGCCATCGTTACTGGAAAAAGACCTACACTGAAGCCCATCACTGTGAAATTTTAGAACACCAAAGTTAAAGAGGCCTATTAAGAGAAAAAGTAGATTACACACAAAAGAATGGAAATCAAAACGGCATCAAATCTCTCAAAGGCAACCCCAGAGAGTAGAATAGCATGGAGACATGCCTGCAAAATTTGGAAAGAAGAAATCATTTACAACCTATAATTCTGTCAACCAAATAATCAGTAGCAAGCTCCCCTTTCTCAGGATTCCACTTGAAGACATATGAATCATGATATGATTTTCAAGACATTATGGTATGATTTTTTCATGCCCATAAGCAGCACAAAAAGAACAAGGCAGGTGTGTTAAATGACTTTTATGTAAGAATCTTACCTGTTGGTCCAGTTCAATGTTTGGTTGAGTAAATAGCATTTCTACTATATCTGAAATTCAAGTAGAAAAAATAATAATTTTTAAGAATTTTTTTAAAAGTCTGATAAAACTAGGCATAATATGTTTAAAGAAGAGAATTCTTTAGAAGAATTTTCAAGAAAATCCTTACAATCCTAAATTAAAGTCTTAAGATTCTAAAAGGAAGAATTACTTGGGGAATGTTTTGTGTGTTTTTTGTTTTGTTTTGTTTTTCAAATAATTTGGCTTTTGCATTTTCACATGACATCTATTATAGGAATATTTTTACAATTGCAATGATATCTAATATTTATATTACTAACTTGTGTTTATTAACTAAAATAAAATGGGTATCTTTTGGGACACAACCATACATTTTCCTTCAGCTATGCTCTTTAATTTGTTGGGGTTTTTGTTTCTCATTGTTGTTGGGATTATGTTTTTGGGTTGTAGAGAGAGGAGTAAAGAGAGTGGTTGTGGCAGAATTTTGGCCAATTTGAAATACATCTAGAAATTCCATCTGTCATTATTACTAGGGACTATACCAGAGAAAGTTACCAACTGAATCACTAACTCAAGCAAATGTTTTCTCCTGAATCCAAGAGTTTGCATTAATCTTCAAATATATATATGATCAAAATATATATTATGGAAAAGAGGAGTCCATTCTGCCCCTTTCTTCTGTAAGATTAGATATTGGGGTTTGTTTTTAAATGACTGTTGCTTTCCTGTAACTTTGCCAAGTCTGAGGAAAGGAAGCTTCCACTCCTTCAAGTCAAAGAGGTCCATGTAGGAAGGCTGACTGATGACATTCAACCTACTGCATTACACAGAAAGCTTTTAGGATCAGGGCTATTGACTGATGTTCTAAAGGATTTGAAAAGAATAACCAATTTTTTTTCATTCTGTAAATCTGACTCCCCTAGATGAAGTACATTTTTCAGAAGCAAAGACATTTATGGTAACAAACAAAATGGAATACCTTTGTGACCCCCGTGACAAGCCCAGTACAAGGCAGTGCTGCCAGCTTTGTCTAAGCCATTGACACCAACTCGGTTGTCCAGACACTCTCTCAACCAGCTCAAGTTGCCTGAAAAAAAATTTTACATTTATAAAAACACAATAAAAAGGATTTTGTTTTTTGTTTGGCCTTTAAATCAATTTCATCCTGCATAAATTTCCACTTGCAATGGATTAATCAGCAAGTCTGAAAATAAAACCTGCTGAGTAATGCATCTATTATGGTATATTTTGACTTCCAGTTTATTAATGGAAAGCATTAACATCAATTTTTAATAGTAGGTTAATGGGCAGAGTTGCCTAAATGGGTCTGCTTAAGACATTTTTACTCTGTAAAAATAGATATTTTTTTCCTTTGTGAATTCCTGAAATTGGGGGGGAGGGATGGAGTCAAACCTAAGAACAAGCAGACACTACCTATATTCATATCTAAAATGTACTTTCAGTTCTTACAAGAGAAGAAACACTAAATAACCTACTCTGATTTTCTACTTATATATTAAAGTATAACTACTGATTTAAATCCGCTGGCTAATGCCCTAAATATATAATTTACCAACCAAGTTTTAAATGTCATTTCCATAGCTCTACTTTTGCACAATCCTAAGCCAATAATTTCCTTTGCATATTCCAATTTCAAAAAGACCTAAAATAGAATAATAGAGTCGTTGCAAACACTCCCCATACGGGGTTTCTCAATAGTAGACTTATCAACATTTAAGGTTGGAGAATTCTTTGTTATCAGTGCTGTCCTGTAGCCTATAATATATTCACCAACATCCCCAGCCTCTACCTAAAAGGTGCCAGTGGTACTCCCCTAGTCAAAACAGTCAAAATATCTCCAGATATTGCCAAATGTTCTAGGGTATGGAGGGAGAATTATCCTCAGTGGAAAACTACTGATCTACAGGATAAAGTCTCAGGTACAAGGCCCATCCTGTTGCTCCCTCCCTCCCTGATTCTACCCTTATCACACACACACCATCAATACTCTCCAAATACTGTACCCCCAAAAAGCCCTCCTGCCCTCCTGTTACTCATTCTGGCCTCTGGAGCCTGTTTAACTGGAACCCACTTGCATTGCTATACATATTACACCATCTTGTTCTGTCACATACATTTCTCTCTTTCCAGACTTTAACCTCTGGGAATCACTGACCATTCCTTTCCACATCCCACTGAACACGAGGAGGGGTATATAAGGCACTCAAAAGTGTGAGTGATTGACATTTTAAAATCAAAATTACACTTATCTCTCTAGGATGACAGAAGGCAGAACAGAGACTACCTCTGGGGGAGACAGGGATTTAACTCAAAAAGGAACTTTCTGGGATGATAGAAACGTTCTAAATCTTGGACCTTGCTCTGGATATTGGTTACATGGCTGTACACATTTGTCAAATGTCACCAAACTGTATAATTAAAATCTCTGTGTGTCACTCTTCTGTATATCTCAATCAAAAAGAATCACACCTACCTCTTTTTGCAGCTTCATGCAATGGATTGTCAATGGACTCTGCCTGCTCAGCCACTAGATGGGAAAGATAAAGTATAAACCCAGTGTTGAGTGTGTCACCCAAATGGTTCACTAAAGCCTTCACAGTCCCCCAGCTCCCACCAAGCCAGGGCCTTCTGCAATCCAGCTTCCCTTACTGAGTGTGTGTAAGGCCTAGTGGGGAGGGGGGGAGAATAGCAGAAAATTTAAATGATGCTTCCCACTTTAAAAGAAGCTGAATTATGTGTTCAATGAAACCAAGCTAAGCAATAACACAGTAACATAGCAATTAACTGGAAGTATAAACAAAACTAACAGACCCATGGCCTGCATACCAGTTTATTCAAGTATTTAATAAACAAATTTAGTCACAACAAATACAAAAGAAAGACCTTGCTGTTCATTTTTATATTCTGAAAAAACACCCTCTATGAAGATGGCTGAAAATCATTGTTTCCAGTGTGTGTGTATGGGGGTGGGTAGGAGGAAAAGAGGAAAATATTTTGCTTCCTGCATTCAGAAAGGGTAGTGAGTACACCTACCTGCCTCCAAGGAAGGTGTGTTCACTGCTATCCTAGAATCAGCAGGGGTGACTCGACTACTGTTCGAATGAAACTTCAGACACACCCTCTCCCTCCATAAAGGGCTGCAACTGGATACTCCCTTGGCTAACCGGGATCCAAAGCCACATTTTACATTCTCAGTGTCTATGAACATTTTACACCCACGGGAATCAGGTATATTTGGAGTTTTAAAGGTTAGAGAAATGGAGAAATGTTTCAAGTCTTTTTACATCCAGAACGGTATCAATTTAAAACCAGGACAGGTGGGGCCCCTGTGTTGAGCTCCATGCCTCAGCCCTCCATTCTCTCCCGTCCCTCCTCCCACTACGAGCTTTAAAGTACCTTCCTTGAAATTTTCCAAAGTCCCCTTCTAGTGCTTGGGACCGGCGCCTGATACCAGCCCCATTGGTCTAAGGATGCATCCAATGCTAAAGTTAAAAAGAACCTTAGAGGTTATTTAAATTGATACTCTCATCATACAGATAAGGGAACAGTCCTGGAGGTAGCAGTTTAGTGCCTTCAGTAAGGTCCCTGGTTATTAGGAAGTAGAAGGAAAAGTATTAGAACCCTGTGCCCTTGTTTATCAATCTCGGTCTCTATTGACTTTGCCGATTTCTAGGAAACCCTGCTTTCTCCCCCATCCAGCTACAAGTGTGTTCATGGCAGGGGCCACATCTCCCCACTCAAGCTGCCCAAACCGCCTCTGAGAGGCATCTGATGAACATCACTGCCCCAAGAATGAACTAACAAGGCAGGGTGACTTCATCAGAAAAGGAAGGGCTAGTCTAAGAGACCACCCGTGAGATGTAGTTTAACAACAACAACAACAAAAGTTCTAAGAGTTGAATGAAGTAAAACGTATGTTTCCTTGGAAACCCTGGGTCCTTTCAAGAATGCTACAATGCATTTTCTTAAGCCAGTGAGTCAAGGCTCAAGCACTTCTGCTGGCCATAACCATTTTATTAACAGGAGGTTCACGGAGAAGAAAATGTCCTAGGCTGACAATGACTCCATTGATTTCTCAGCCAGAGCAACAGGCAGAAAGGCCTCCGGGACCAGAGAACTGGAAGTGCACAGAGCATACCAAAGTGCAGCCACGGCCATGCTTACCATAGTTGCTCGGGATTAGTCCAGTCCTGCCTTTAGAGGTGCCTTTCCACCAACTGGTATCACTCTGGGGAAAGAAGAGTTTTAAGTGGTACCAAATCCAGGGTACATTCAATCACTTTTAACATCATTGGACTCTCATGGAGCGTACCAGCTCTACAAAATGCCCATCGGCCTTGCTCACAATAATCAAGCTTCCTCACTCCCTGGTTTACGAGGGTGCATTCATCTTACCACTAAATTACAAATATTTCATATATCTGTCTGGAACAAATTAAATGCACTTCATCACAGAGCCTCAAAAACCAAACAAATCAAACTGAGATAATATGATTGAAAAGGAAAAAATTACATGTAGTTTATATAGACTACCTATAGAATATTTTTGTCCAGACTAATTTTTATTAGCATCAAGACATTTTGTCTGTTTATTTTCTAAAGATCTCTTTATTTCACCTTTACTTTTGAGGTAAATTTTTAATACAGAATAATCCAAACCTATACAAAAGTAGAAAGAACACTAAATGAACCTACACGTACCCATTTTCAACCGCATAAATTATTTATTTATGGACAATATTGCTTCGTATACACCCCCAGCTATAACTTCCCTCCCCTTTAGATTAACATGAAATAAATTCTAGACACCATATTATTTCAATATCTGCAAATATTTCAATATGTATCTCTGAAAAATAAGGACTTTCTCAGGCATAATTATAATACATTATCACAGATTCAAATTTTTCAACAATTCCTTAGTATTATCAAATATCTAAATCGATACTTAAATTTTCCGGTTGTTCTATAACTTGGAATCCAAATAAGAGCCATACGGTAGGAATGATTGATTTGCCTCTTAAGTCTCTTTTATTTTATAGGTTCCCCCTCCATTTTTTTTTTCACTCCTTCCCAGTTTACTTGTGGGGGGGTGACGAGGGGGGAATTTATTTGTTTTGTAGTTTCCAACAGCCTGGATTTTCCCTGTTGAATTCCTGTGTTAGCAAAAATGTGTTCTTCTGTCCCCTGTATTGCCTCTATAGTGTTCATTAGTTTTAGAGGTTTAATTATATTTAAATTCAATTTTTTTTTTTTTGCAAGACTATTTCATCTTGATCTCTCTCATCAAAAGACACCTAATGCTGGTGACCTCTCCTTTTGGAATGTTAGAAACCACTAACGAGCATTATCTGGATCCATTATTTCATAGGGGTTGCAAAGAGGATAACATTCTAATTCCATCATTACCACTTCATTTAAATAACTAAAATACCTCTTTAAAGTGAAACTCTCCCTCATCAATTCCTAGGCTCTCCAGAGATGAAAATCATGAAATAAGGCAGAATAAATGCTGATTATTTTCCATAACAGATGTCAGAATAAAAAGTTGATTTCCTCTCAGGGTGTCTGATAATGTTTATTTTGGTGTATCATTAGGAATTCATAATTTAAGCATAGTAAATGTGTTTCAACTCTTGGGAATTGCTACTCTAATTGACTTCTCAAGTCGTCCTGTCCTTGGTTAGAGGCAGCCTCTCCAACACAGTTCCTGTGTCTTTTCAATGTGACCCTAAGTAGTCTTGGTAGCTTCCTTGCATTCTAAAAACAAGATGTTAGGGGATTATCTTGTACTTTAACTGCCCCAGACCTGGTACCGACTTTTCGCAAAAGAGCCTTGATCCTTTTAATGGGAAAATATAGAATTATTAGTTGGTTATTTTTTTCTAGGCCTTTTCAAAGTACAGAGCAGGAGATAATATCTTATTTCATTTTAGGTAAAACATGTTATATTCAAGTGCAGAGCTACAGGGTTTTTACTTATCCTCATTGATCTTACATCCATATATTCTTTCTTGCAGGCTGAAATCCCAGTTTTCAACATCACTGGCCCTAATAACTCATTTGCTACATAATACACATGCAACTCTCTCAGAATAGTGATCCTAACAATCTCCAACAAAATCGTGTTTAAAAGCAGTTTATAAATTTTTTTGGCAGTTCTTTTTGTCCTTCATCCAAATTCAATAGAGATGTCACTCCAACTGCTGAGTTTTAAAGTCACTTGGAATAGATCCTCCCTGTGTGGTTATTACAATAAAGTTCACTTGATTCAGGCTGATTCTAATTTTCAGGGATTGCTTTTTACCAACTTAATTGTATGACTATGAAAAAGTTTACATGATTCCAAAGTGAGATCTCCAAAATAAAGTATAATTTTTAAAAAGTCTATCTTCCGTCTATGTTCCCTCTATTTTCCTTCCCCCCACACAGAAGAAACTATTTTTCAAATTTTATATTTTTACTCCTCCTTTGACTTATTACAAATTGAAGAGAATAGGTTTATGTGTATCCTCTCACCTTTTCTTAGATAAGTGATGGCCTGTAACCCATATTTTTTCATCTTGCTTTTTTCACTTAAATTACTCCACATTATGGGTAGTCCTTATTCTTTGTAGCTACATCATACTCCAATTCTGCAATGTTTATTCAAGTATTTTCTTGTTTTTCAACATATGGGCTATTTCTAATCATATGCTATAATAACTTTGCTAAAATGAACAGACCTGAGCATATGTATTTCTTTTTTTTAATTTTTTTATTGTGTTACATGTATACATATCTCCGGCATACCCCAACCCCCCAGTGTCTCTGTTCATTGGTTATGCTTATATGCATAGATACAAGTCCTTTGGAGCATATGTATTTCTAGATAGAAACACATTTAAACAATGTTATAGCTTTACAAAATAGTCTTATACATCTTTAAGTTACACATGGGATTACAAAATTTTAACTGGGCTTACCATGTCAGTAATGTAGATAATATCACCTTCCTCGAAGTACAATTCATCTGGCTAAAAGAAAAAAAAAGTTTTTAAGTTTGACTCCATGTGATATTTTCATAAATTAGAATATGATTATGATAATTATATAGATTCCATATAGTAAAGTATTCAATGTGGTTTTAAGTTACATATATCATTTCACAAAACATTACTAATCAATTGGCACATGTATCAAAGCTGAATTTTTCTCATTTGAACTGCAAGAAACTATAACACATAAAGATTCCCCAAATATACACATCATATTCTTCCACAATGAAAGGAGGACATTTTATATAAAAACTAGAGGCCTGGTGCACAAAAATCTATACACTCCGGTGGGTCCCTCAGCCTGTACCCTTTTACAATCCAGGACCCCTTGAGTAGGGTCTCTAGGCCTGGCCTGAGATCAGGGCCTTTCGGGGCTTTCCTTTCCCACCCCCACTGCTATCACTGCTTGCCATCTATGCAGAGCTTATTCCCACCCCCAACCCCGCTCCCCTGCCACCGGTGGCCTCCTTCTGCAGGTGACAGACATGGGATATGATGGCTTTGCTGGCCTGGGCCTCCCTCTGTGGGGTGATCACTGGCCGCCACACACCTGCCACAGAGTTACTGCTGGTGGCCTGGGCCTCCCTCTTTTTTTGTTGGGGGGAGGGGCTAGCCCTGAGAGGGCCACCTGCCTACCTGATCACCCCTAATCAATCTGCCTGTCTGCCTGATTGCCCCTAACTGCTTACTTGGGGGCAGGGTCAGCCTGGCAAGGGGCCATGGTGATTCTGTTCTCTGGTTGCTCCAGTCATTACACTTATGGTGACTGGCCTTTTACTATATAGGATAGAATATTAAATAAAATTTCTTTCTTATAGAAATTCCAAAAGGTGATATATATTTCTTTACCTATAAAAAAAGCCTAAGTGGCTGTTACAACTGGTTGACCTCTTGACCAGTTGCTATAACATGCACTGACCAGGAACCCCACCAGTGTATGAGTCTATGCACCAGGCCTCTAGTAAAAGGATAAATGTCTAGAATTAAAACCTAAATTATTAGGCATCAATACTTACACTTTCATATAACATCTGCTAAATGTTTACTTTGAGAAAACAATTATCCTATCTCTTTATGTTCAGAGAGAATGAGCACTTTATATGTGAGAATAGTTAATACAGAATTTAACCATGAAAGATATGGAGCTGACAGATATGACCATAAGCAGGTAAGGGATTAGTTGATTACAGTCAGTATGTGCTCTGGCCCATACCAGCCAACTGTCTGACACACTCTCTGAACAAATCCAGGCACTTTAATTAAACATCTTCTTTTTGCCATTAATAGATAACACTTATCAGCATGACTTTATGAGTAAATAAGATGATGTCTATTCAAAGGGAGTTTCAGATACTGAGAAATGTTTACATTGTCATGTTGAGTGCAAAATGTAGGGCACAAAATTTCACACAGGATAAGATCACAATAATGTATGAAATAAGTATTTTCCAAATATTATTACTTTCATAATTTTAGTTGTAAAAATACTTTCTTCATAAGAGGCTTTGATATTTCCTATTATAGTTATTCTTCCATACAAATAAAATCTATGCTAGCAAAAAAAATTATTTCATCCATTTCTTTTTCCATTTGTTTATCTCTTCTCTCAGTCACTGACCAGGGTAGTAAATATGACTTTGCACTAGCAATTTATTTAGCATCAAAGCTGATCTATATCATTGTTATAACTATTTCTTCCAAATATAAATGAAGACTAAAACAATTACATCAAGCTTTAAACAACTACAATACATGAATAATTGAATGCATTATAAATTCAAATATTAAAATTAGCGTTAATGACTAATGATAATTAAAAAATGGCTAAGTCCCTTTAAAAGGAAACTTTCTGAAGCATTTGTTGCATTTACACTTTTATTTACAGAGACTAGACGTACACATGGCACAAGCTATGCAAAATTAATTGAAACTATGTAGACTTGATGATACAGATTTTAATATTATTTGAAATGGGCATTTAGGAGGAAAAAAACAAAGCATGTCCTCTAGGGTTTTCTCTAATTCTTCTCTAAAATGTTCTGATGATCTATGATCGATATTACCAATATATGATGGACATAGAAAGTGATTAGGGAAACAAACTATTTCCTTTTGTATTTCTCTCTCAGAGAAGCTAGAAAGGGGACTTGTTTCCCATCATAGGTAGCATCCCAGCTAGAAATAGCAGCCATCCCATAACAGTAAGGTCGGCCTTTACTGGCAACACCATATTACTATCTCTCCTTCAGATGACAGTCAGAGATGGGAAAGGAGAATGATACAGGGTATGAGGAAGAAAAAACAGAATATATGTGAAAATGTAGCATTTTTTTGGAGTGACTAAGTGCAATGCCTGAAGAGATCTGAAAATGTGCAATGCCTTGAAGAGATCTTTCTGGTCTTAGAGCCATCCTGGGCCATTCTTTTTTTTTTTAATTCTTTTTTTTTATTAATGTGTTACATGTATACATAACTTCCCATTGCCCCCCCTCCCAGACATACCCTAACGTCCCAGTATCTTGTGTTCATTGGTTATGCTTATTTATATGCATGCATACAAGACAAGTCCTTTGGTTGATCTCTTATCTCCCCCACCTCTCCCTAACCTTCCCACTGTAATTTGACAGTCTGTTTGATGCTTTACTGCCTCTGTATCTATCCTTTTGTTCATCAGTTTATAATGTTCTTTATTTTTTATTGTTGTTACATGTATATATATCTCCCCATTGCCCCCTCCTCCCAGGCATAACCCAACCCCCCAGTGTCTGTGTTCATTGGTTATGCTTATATGCATGCATACAAATCCTTTGGTTGATCTCTTATCTACCCCACCTCTCCTTAAACTTCCTGCTGTAATTTGACAGTCTGTTTGATGCTTTACTGATTCTGTGTCTATCCTTTTGTTTATCAGTTTATAATGTTCTTTATTATCTACAAATGAGTGAGATCATGTGGTGTTTCCCCTTGACTGGCTTATTTCACTAAGCAAAAGGCTCTCCAGTTCCATCCAGGTTGCTGCAAATGTTAAGAATTCCTTCTTTTTAATGGCAGCATAGTATTCCATTGTGTAGATGTACCATAGTTTTCTGATTCACTCATCTGCTGACGGGCACCTAGGCTGTTTCCAAATTGTAGCTATTGTAAATTGTGCTGCTATGAACATAGGGGTGCATAAATCCTTTCTGATTGCTGTTTGTAATTTCTTAGGATATATTCATAAAAGTGGGATTGCTGGGTCAAATGGGAGATCCATATTTAGTTTTTTGAGGAAACTCCATACTGTTCTCCACAGTGGCTGCAGCCAATCTGCATTCCCACCAACAGTGCACAAGTGTTCCTTTTTCTCTGCATCCTTGCCAACACTTGTCGTTTGTTGATTTGTTGATGATTGCCATTCTGACAGGTGTAAGATGGTATTGCATTGTTGTTTTGATTTGCATCTCTTGGATAATTAGTGACTTTGAACATGTTTTCATGTGTCTCTTGGCCTTCCTTCTGTCATCTTTTGAAAAGGTTCTATTTAGGTTCATTGCCCATTTTTTTATTGGATCATTTATCTTCCTTTTATTAAGTTGTATAAGTTGTCTATAGATGTTGGAGATTAAACCTTTATTAGTGATAACATTTGCAAATATGTTCTCCCATACAGTGGTCTTTCTTGTTGTTTTGTTGATAGTTTCTTTTGCTGTGCAAAAGCTTTTTATTTTGATGTAGTCCCATTTGTTTATTTTTTCTTTAGCTTCCATTGCCTTTGGAGCAGTATCAGTGAAGAAGTTCTTCCGGCATATGTCTGAGATTGTGCTGGCTGTGGATTCCTCTAGTATTTTTATGGCTTCCGATCTAATGTTTATGTCCTGTACCCATTTTGAGTTTATTTTTGTATTTGGTGTAAGTTGGTGGTCCAGTTTCATTTTTTTGCATGTATCTGTCCAATTTTCCCAACATCATTTATTGAAGAGGCTATCTTGGCTCTGTTGCATGTTCATGCCTCCTTTGTCAAATATTAATTGAGCATAGTGGTTTGGGTGGATATCTGGATTCTCTATTCTATTCCATTGGTCTACATGTCTGTTCTTGTGCCAGTACCAGGCTGTTTTGAGAACAGCTGCTTTGTAATATAGCTTGAAATCTGGTATTGAGATCCTGGGCCATTCTTACTCTGTACTTCTCCAAGCGCTGACCCTACCCACTTGTGTCTAACAGTGAGTCTTTCTCAATCGGTGCTTTCATTGAAATTAAGGAGTCATCTCTGCCTAGTTTTGGTCTCCTTCTAAAAATGTGGTAGCCAAATCTGCCTACATTTTCTCATTTAATAAGATCTCTCACCCTTGGAAGCAAAAGGCACATTTTGAAAGGTATCATACAAGTACCGCAACAAAAACAAAGTGTACACACACACGCACACACACACACACGCACACACACACACACTCCCTGCAGTTAGTCTTTCGCACACAAAAAAGGAATAAAGCCCAGAAGAATGGAAAATAAATGCTGCATGGGTATGGGGTGATAAAAATGTTTGGGAACTAGACAGAGATGATGGCTGACAGCACTGTGAATATACTAAACCTGAAAGTGGTTGTTGTTTTTTTTGTGTGTTTTTTTAAGAAGTCAGTCTGGTTCTAAGTGTGATCGGAGTCCAGCAGTGCTTCCTTTTTTTTGGCAGAATTCACTTACTGGTTGTGGTATAGACTGTCCTTCGCTTGGGTGCTCAGGGGTTCTTTTATTGTGTGCGTTCTTTTTTTCTCCATCACCATGTATCCCCTCTATGCCTTCTTCCATCTAAAGTGGTCAATTTTATATAATGAAAATTTTACCTCCGTTGTTTAAAAGGCAATAAAAGCCTAGAACAGTTAAAACTCTTAATGTCGGAGGAAAAAATGGCGGCGGAGTAAACAGATGCACGTGGAGCTTTGTCGCTGGGCAGAGGGAGAGAGAGCGGCTGGGAGTCGCACTGGGAGTGATTGGAGGCAAGTTGGAAGCCAGTTATCCTCCAGGAGAAGGCGGGGAACTGCTGGACGGGGCTCTCCCAGCTGGGCAGCCCCACTGCAAAGGGTTTTTGCCTGCCCGAGCCCCCGGCAGGAGCGCGGAGACCCCGCCATCTT
>PVJN01038179.1:0-20502 GCA_004026805.1 Lasiurus borealis
TGGGGAGAGGAAGGCTTCATTTCCCTCCGAGTGGCAGTCATTCCATGCTGGGGAGGCAGGCCTTGGGGGAAGTAGTAGTGGCATGCTCATCTGACAAGCTTCCTAAACGACAAAGTGGGGGGGGGGGTCTCGTTTGTTTGCAATAGGTTCCGCTTGGGTTGCCCTCCGTGACCTCTGGCCTCCAAAGGCTGGCGTGGGCGAAGAGGGGAGAAAGTGTTCCGAGATGATGACAACCGTCCTTGGTTCCCCTGAGTGCCCCCCTCCAGCGTTGACTGCTGCAGGGACACTGGTGTGGAAGGTGAGAGGAGGAAGGACGAGGCTCTGGCGAGAAGAGCGCCCTGCAAAAGCGGGGTGTTACTATCGTGATAGTAACAGCGTACCTGGCCCTTGCTGGAGAGGCGCTTGCGTTCTCTAGCTTAATGTGGCAACAGAGCCGGGATGCTGCGAAGGAATTCCAAGGATGGATGCCAAAAGAGGGAAGGGAATTCAAAGGGAGGTAAGTAGAGAGGGAGAGGGTTTAACCATTGTGTGCAAAGTATTTTCAAACATGCCATCCAACGGGGCTCAAAATAACCTATGATGAAGAGAGACTGCAGAGCCGATTATGAAAAGAAGGGTTGCCACAGCAAGTTAGAAATAGCTAGAGGGGGCTTCCCGAAGTTGGAAGAGGCTCTTTACCTAAGATCCGGGTGGCCAACCTTGGTGGTACCCAGAGGTGCCCCTCCTGGACCGACCTTGTGCCTTGACCCTGAGCTGGGGGAGAGGGCTGTATGCCTCAGGGAAGGCACTTTACCCAGACGCATGAGTGAGGCGGGGAGAAAGGCGTGGACATGGTCTTCCTTCATTCCTCTCACCCATTTGAGTTCTATTTCTGGGTTCCACTGGAATATTAAATTCTAGGCACTACATTTCAAAAACATTTACTAACTAAAAGGCACCCAGAGGAGCATTGCTAGCTAAAATACAGGATGCCCCGTTACATTTGAATTTCAGATAAACAGGGAATCTTTTGTTGGGGTAAGTATGTCCCAAATATTACATGGAGCATACTTATACTTAACAAAGGCTTCTTTGTTTATCTGAAACTTAACTGCAACTGGGCATCCCATATTTTTTACTGCTAAGTCTATCTGGTTTTTCAGAGAGGAGATACCTTGTGTGGAAATAGATACTTCTGGAAGATTTGGAGAAGATAAGAGGGAACTCTGAGTAGTTATCTTCAGAATATTTTGAATTTTCGCATTTCAAAGGGTCAATGGACTTCCTTCAGGATGTTGTTTTGAGTCAGTGGGTAAAAATTGCCAGGAGACAGCATTGGCCTAGTTGGTCATGACCAGAGATAGCTCAATGATGGTGGTATCGCCTATCTAAAGGGAACTCAGGGGAGTCTGGACTGTTGGGAAAAGAGAGGAGTGCAGGGAAACTCAGGGGAGCTGCAAAAGGCAGAGAGGACTGCAGTGATTACCAAGGGACACTGAGACCCAGGGGCCTCATAGGGCAGGGCTGATGGGAAGCTAAGGCTGTTTGCTCTGCCCTGAGACTCCGCCCCATCCAAGCTGAGCACAGAGGCTTTTGCAATTTTGCAAATCTTGTCTCATGAGGCACAGAAGTTCTCTTGGTGTAGAGATCAGTTCTCTCCGGTAATTCCAACAACAATCAAGACTTAACTACAACAAGGCTGTACACACCATCCACAAAGGAGTGCACCAAGAGTGTCCACCTCAGGTAACTGGAGAGGCTGAGCCACTGGGCCCTATAGAACACCTAGCACACAAAGCTACTTTACCAACTCAGGGAAGCAGTGAAAATGTGGAGATAAAGGAATAGATCACAAATGAAAGAAATGGAGGAAAACAAATGACTAGATATAGAGTTCAAAACCACAGTTATAAGGTTTTTCAAAAATTTCCTAGAAAAGGCCGATAAATTTAGTGAGACCCTTGAGGATATGAAAAAGGACCAACTAGAAATTAAACATACACAGACTGAAATTTAAAAATATTATACAGAGACCTAACAGCAGGCTAGAGGAAGGCAAGAATCAAGTCAAAGATTTGAAATACAAAGAAGCAAAAAACACTCAACCAGAAAAGCAAAAAGAATCCAAAAAATGTGAAGATAGTGTAAAGAGCCTCTGGGACAACTTCAAGCATACCAACATCAGAATTATGGGGGTGCCAGAAGAAGAGAGAGAGCAAGATACTGAAAACCTACTTGAAGAAATAATGACTGAAAACTTCCCCCACTTAGTGAAAGAAATAGATTTACAAGTCCAAGAAGTACATAGAACCCCAAACAAAAGGAATCCAAAGAGGATCACACCAAGTAACGTCATAATTAAAATGCCAAGAGCAAAAGACAAAAAGAGAATATTAAAAGCAGGAAGAAAAAAAACAGTTAATTACCTACAAGGGAGCACCCATAAGATTGTCAGCTAATTTCTCAACAGAAACTATGCAGACCAGATGGGAGTGGCAAGAAATATTCTAAGTGATGAATAGCAAGAACCTACAACCAAGATTGCTCTACCCAGCAAAGCTATCATTCAGAATTGAAGATCAGATAAAGAGCTTCACAGATAAGAAAAAGCTAAAGGAGTTCATCAACACCAAACCACTATTACGTATATGAAATGCTGAAAGGTACTCTCTAAGAAGAGGAGGAAGAAGAAAAAGGTAAAGATAAAAATTATGAACAACAAATACATATCTATCAACAAGTGAATCTAAAATTCAAGTGAATTAAAAATCTGATGAACAGAACAAATTGGTGAATATAATAGAATCAGGGGCATAGAAATGGAGTGGACTGACAATTCTCATGGGTAAAGGGGTGTCGTGGGTTTGAGAAGAGACTGGATAAAAATTATACACCTATGGATGAGGATAGTGGGGGAGAGGGGAGGTAAGGGCAGAGGGTGGCGTGGGAACCGGGAGGAGGGCAGCTATGGGGGGGAAAAAAAGAGAAACAATTGTAATAATCTGAATAATATTTATTAAATTTAAAAAAATAAAGGAGATTCAGCCAGAGATTAAATACCTACAGTTATAAGCAGCCATAGGGGAATTCTGCAGTAGATGGGCCCTAGACAAACTGACCTGAAGGACAACCTTTCCAACCTCAAGATGGTGTGATTTATCTGAAGTCCAGCTAACTCTGTCTCTGCTGCTGCTCTCTATTCTTGAATTCCCACCCCTCTCAGGTTGGGCTGCGTGTGTTGCTTGCAGTGTTAAGAGAACAGAGCAAGCTCCCATGGCCAGGGAATTATTCTGAAAACCTACAATTATTACCCTGCTACCTTCCCACTCTCTCCTGGAGACAGCTCCTGGATGAATTATTCTACAACCGAGCCATCATTTTTGGTAGATCTCTCTCCTTTTTTTTTTTTTTTTGTATCCATTTCATAGCTCATAACCTTCCTCGGCAAGTCCATCAGCAGAGGGATATAGTGTAGAACTTGGACGTTTTCAAACGTGGACGGTGCCAGGAAGTGGCATTTCATGGGCACAGCAGCCGCCCTTATCCAGGGTTTTACATTTCAGGAGCTTCGTTACCCACAATCAACCACAGCCCGGACATATTCATGGAAAATTCCAGAAAGAAACAATCTATAGCCCCACCGGCATGGCTCAGTGATGGGATATCCACCGAGGAACCAGGAGGTCAAGGGTCCATCCCTGGTCCCCAGGGCACATGCCCGGGGCTGTGTGTTCGATCTCCGGTGTGGGGCGCGCAGCAGGCGGCTGATCCACGATTCTCTCTCACCGTGGATGCTTCTATGTCTCTCTCCCTTCCTCTTCTGAAATCAATCAAAACGTGTATGGAAACAAGACACAATCCGTCAAAATGTCAACTGGGCACCCTTCAGAGTAGCAGGACAAAATCTCGCGATATCCGCTCCATCCTGCGAGACGTGCGTGGGGCGGCGTCCTCGCCCGGAAGTCGCGCGCCTCGCGATAGTTCCCTGTCAGCCATCTTGGTGGCCGGATGGGGGAAGCCACGTGGGAGGTGACGGGCTAAGGCCCCCGCACGCACGATGCCCACGTCAGTCCCACCTCCCCCGTGTCATCGCGTCCGCACCGTGTGTCCTCCCGCAGCTTCGCGAGAAGGGTGAGTGCGCTTCGATGACGTCTTTTGAGCGACCGCGTTCACACACACAGCTTGACCCACACAGGATCGTGTCACCGTTGTTCCATCTTCCTCGTTATGGTTGTGAATGCCTTACTGTGCCTAATTTATAAATGAGATTTTCTCATAGGTATGCGTGCATAGGAAAAAAAAACATAGTATATGCAGGGTTCGGTACCACCCGCGTTTTCAGGCGTCCACGGTGGGGGAGGGGAGGCCAGGGCCCTGTCCCTGCGGATATTGGGGGGATGGGCGGATGGGGGGAGGGGTCGGCTTGTCTTCCCTCTTGGCGGAAGCAGGTTTGTGATAATACCGGCTTCAGTACTTCTTTTCTGCGCCGAAGTGGTCGTATCCATGCTTTGTGCCATGAAACGTGCGGGGTCTGGGTGTCACCCATTGGCCGCTGAGTTAGGACGAGTGCAGAGTGCCTTTCTGAAGGAATCCTGGGGTCCCCGCCCTGAAACCACGAGGGAGGCCCCTTACGGAGCTGCTCCGGCCTGTCCAGGTATGGCGTGTCCACAAGAGGGTGTCCGGCTCTGGCCCCCCGGTGGGCTGGGGGGACTGGACGGAGGGAGCAGGTGGTTAACCAGCTGCGTGGAACCGACAACATCCAGGGGGTGAGTTACCATGTCCTGCTCCTCAACACGTTTAGTGTTGTTGTTTTTTTAAATATATTTTATTGATTTTTTACATAGAGGAAGGGAGAGGGATAGAGAGCCAGAAACATCGATGAGAGAGAGACATCGATCAGCCGCCTCCTGCACAAACCCACCGGGGAGATGTGCCCGCAACCAAGGTACATGCCCTTGACCGGAATGGAACCTGGGACCTTTCAGTCCACAGACTGATGCTCTATCCACTGAGCCAAACCAGTTTCGGCTTTTCTTTTCTTTTAATGTATATTTTATGCTATTTTACAGAGAGGAAGGGAGAGGGATAGAGAGTTAGAAAGATCGATGAGAGAGAGACATTGATCAGCTGCCTCTTGCACACTCCCCACCAGGGATGTGCCCGCAACCAAGGTACATGCCCTTAACCGGAATGGAACCTAGGACCTTTCAGTCCACAGACCGACGCTCTATCTACTGAGCCAAACCGGTTTCGGCTTCGGCCCTTAACATGTTTGAAACCTCAGCTAAGAGAAGCAGTATTTGTGGAAGATCCCCAGAAGTAGATGCAGTCTGTACATTCTTTCTAGATAACCCTGAGAGCTACCCCTGAATTATGAATTAAGTAGACCGTCCGTAAGCTTGCTGTCTGGCTCTGTCATATCGGCCCCCCATGGCGCTGCTTTTATCCTGATGCCATCCGTCTATCTAGAGGGATGTCCCGAGAAAGGAATCCTTTGGCGCACCGTTTCCTGGGAGGTTTGCAAGCGCCTCATGGCATCCTGCAGCAGCCTCCGGACTGAGGACCCACGGAGGAAGGTTACTCCGGTCTCCGCACTGCAAATGAATAGCTGCACTTTCCCTTAACGACTGGTTTCTCTTTACCGGTGGACTCCAGGAATATTATTATAACTGCCAGGATCTTTCTTTCAAATGATGGTGATTAGAGAGCTACAGTCAAATCCGAGGTGCTCCCTCTAGCAAAGGAACAGGACTTAAAGCAGGGATATCACCTCCAGCCTCTCCTTACCTCACCTCGGTGCTATTCATTCCGCTTTCGCTCATTTTACTCTCTTCATCTCCATTTCTTTCATTATGTTCAGGCGGTTGTACAAGGTAGGAACCGGTTTCCTATCTTCCCTACTGTAGAATTCTAGTCCATACCTCCTGCCCTTCCAGAGACATTTTCAACGCTAGCTCCTCCTTTGCAGGTTAAATACAATGAGGTGATAAGCACAATGAATTCCGCTTCCAGGGAAAGGCTGGCATGTGATGGGGCCGTGTCAGCTGCCCTTGAACTCCAGGCCCCAGTGCGATGAGAGAGGGGCGCCCTGACCTGTCAGTCACAGGAGCCTCTGAGAAAGGACATTGTTTCCAAGAGCAGCGGGCAGTGGCCTCTCCTCACCCGACCCCAGGGCCCTGTTCGTCTGTCGGCACCAGTTAGCAAATAATAGTAGTAGCGTCAGCTTGCTTTCTCTGAGCACACCACGCTGGAAGGTGGCCGTGGTCGGAGGGCATCCTGGCCAGATGGATGATAATATACACCGGAAGCTGTGTAGCTGACAGCTCACGTGCTGTGGTCCAGCCGGCGCTGGACCGCTAGTGTTCCCTAGTCTCTGCATTTTCTCACTTGTGAGCATTTACGACGGCCCCCTCCCTCTGACATGCCTTCTTCACATGGCCACTCCTCTGGGTTAGGTTGTCTTGAAAGCAAACCCAACACACTGACTTGGATTTGGGACATGATCTCGGAGAGCAGTGGTGAGGGAGCAGAGGGAACAGTCAGGAAACAGGAGCAGGTTGATAAAACATGTGTTCCCAAGGGGGTAATGGTATAGAGCAGCGGTTCTCAACCTGTGGGTCGCGACCCCTTTGAGGGTTGAACAACCCTTTCACAGGGGTTGCCTAAGACCATCGGAAAATGCAGATATTAACATCACGATGCATAACAATAGCAAAATTTTATGGTTGGGGGTCACCACCACATGAGGAACTGTATGCAAGGGTCGAGGCCTTAGGAAGGTTGAGAACCACTGGTATAGAAGGTACCTCAATCCTGTCCTTCAGGGGACACAGGGGAGGCTCAGGCACTTACTTACTCTGATTCTGCTGCTCAGTTGAGGTCAGCCAGCAAGGGGTGCACCCGCCTTAGTCTAGAGCCCTGACCCAGGCAGGTGAGTGTGCTTGAGGCGGGCCACCAGCAGCCTGCATGGGACTGTCCACCAAGGCTTCCTGGAAACACATGAAGAGAGGGTGTCTGCTACGGCTCCTCATCACTCTTCTGAGACATCCTCAGGCTGGTGCCCCCAGATGTCCTGGTGTACCTCTAGCTCTGCATCTAATTTATGTGTCGTATAGTTACATAGCTGTCCAATGTTTATATGACTGTATCCCTACTATAATGATAGGGGAGCTGTGGTCCACTCCACTCTATCCCAGCATCCAGCACAGTACTTGACAAACAGGTCTGTACAAATAGGTGTAGTTTCCTGTCTCTTAGCTAATGAATGCCACGTAAAATTGTATTTGGGGGCGGGGGGGGGGGGTGAAAGGGAATTTAAAACCACTTCCGTAGGCCAGCCCCTTCATTTTACAGATGAGGCATTGGAGGCCCAGAAAGCCTAAGCAACTTGTCCAAGATTACACAGTATATTAAGGTGATTATGGGAATATTAAAATTATTTCACAAAGTATGCAAAGTGCAGACCAGGGAGCTAACTGAGTTATAATGGGAATTATTAGCACTTCCAGTGGAGGGTTTGACCATCTCAGTGCTGGGTTTCCAGCAGAAAATTGCTTTGAAAAATTAACTTGGAAAGTTCCTGAGCTCTGATTAAAGAGGTGAATGGCTTGAATGAGACTCTCTCTTCTAGGAGAAGAAATTCAGTCCCTATAAACACATTTTTAATGTAGCAAGGCTCTTGAATGAGAATGAACTTATCTAGCATCCTCTTCTCCAACCTGTTCATTAGCCAGTGGCAGCTATAGGGAAAGTGGGGTTTTTGTGTTTAATAAAAAATGAAGTGTACATGGTACTATTATCTTAATAAATTGGAAAATCCCTCCCCTTGTGCTGTGAGCCCTTCCTATACTCCTGCAATCTTGAGCACTTGTGTGCTACACAGAATTCCGGGGATGGTCAAAGATTATGATGAAAACAAGAAAAAGAGCCGAGACCGGTTTGGCTCAGTGGATAGAGCGTCCGCCTGCGGACTGAAAGGTCCCAGGTTTGATTCCGGTTGGGGCATGTACCTTTCTTGTGGACACATCTCCAGTGTGGGTGTGCAGGAGGCGGCTGATCGATGTTTCTCTCTCATCGATGTTTCTGACTTTATCCCTCTCCCTTCCTCTCTGTGAAAAATCAATAAAATATATTAAAAAAAAAAAAGAAAAAGAAAAGTTTGGCATTCTTCAATGCATGGTAATAAAAAAAACACACCCAGTGAAACAATTTATTTTAAGGAAAGTGTGTCACCTAAGTCATTGGAATTAATCATTCCTACAAAATGAGAGAGTTAGGATTTATTTGAACAGACATAGTCATACTGAACTTTTCTTGTTTGCCCAGACGTGGGTCAACATTACTCTAGAAAAGAGGGCGGGTGTAGGGTTTCCATGGTCCCTGATACCGTGACGAAGGAGAATGGGGTGAATGTAAGGCTGACACCTGCTCCTCGTCTGGGTGGCCCATTTTCAGACATTTTCCTCCTGACTCTCACTTGCGCCAGAAGCCTCGAAAGTCAAATGACGAAGAAAGAAGTAGTGGCATTTTTCTTCAGGCAATTTAGAATAAAGGTTAAGGAACTCCATTAATGTCACTCGGGGATGAACATCCAGGCACTGTCACTTACAAAAGCTCTCTGACATGGCACATGCTATCTAATGTCCATGTCTTTACAAGGGGGACAAGAATAACATTGATGGCAAAACATAGTTTGGGGAATACTTGACAAAGGGTAAAGAACCAATGGCTGGGGTAGAAGCAGTTCATTTGTCACTCAACAGTGAGTGTCCCCACCGTGGCAGACAGCCAGCTGCCTATCAAAATGTGTCCCACTCCACAGGGTGGAATTATCGCTGGGAATCAGCTCTCCTGTGGGGACTGTACTTCCAGCTCCCTCTCCATCTAGATGCGGCTCCATGACGAGGTCTTGCCAGTGAGTGCAAGCAGGCATTCCATGTACAATTTTGAGGGGAGCAGGTTAAAAAGCAGTTGTGTGGCTTTTTCAGACTGTTGTCCCCTCCCTGCTAGTTGGAAGCCGGTGCCTGAGATGACAAAGCCACAAGATGAGGAAGAAGCTGTAGTCCCTAAATCTCTCCATGGAGGGAAACTGCCTCCAATGTGCTAGGGCAGTGGTCGGCAAACTCATTAGTGAACAGAGCGGCAAACCACGGCTCTCGAGCCGCTTGGGTACTGTGCTAGGGAGAAATACGCTTTAAGGGTGATTAAGTCACTGAAATGTGGGGCCTTTTCCAGCTGCTATCATCGTCCTCACGATAGAACCTCACCTTGCTGAGGAATCCACCCATTCTGTTGAACCATTTGCCTCAGGGGTGGGTGGGGAAGGGTGGAGTGGGTGGGTGGGTGCCGGCTCCTTCCTCAGTACCCGTGAGTAATGCCTGACTACTCTGTAGGGTGAGCTCTCTCACAGGAATTCTGGCCAGTGAAATGTGAGAGGTAGTCTGGGAGAGGTTCTTGGAAAGGTCTTCTTGTTACTGGTACTGTATTCATATGGCAACTCCAGCCTATGAACCGGGAGGTCACGGTTCAATTCCTGACCAGGGCACATGCCTGGGTGGCAGGCTCTATCCCCCGTATGGGGCATGCAGGTGGCAGCCAATGATTCTCTCTCATCATTGATGTTTCTATCTCTCTCCCCCCTCCCTTCCTCTATGAAATCAATAAAAATATGTTTAGAAAAAAATATATGTAGCCATTCCAGCTATCCTGTAATTACTGTTTTTCTTTCTTTTTTTAAGTGATTGTCTTTAAACTTTCCTGAGGTATCATTTACATACAAAATTCACCAAGTTAAGTAACATTAGTTTTTTTTTTAAAATATTTTATTTACTTTTTACAGAGAGGAAGGGAGAGGGATAGAGAGCTAGAAACATCGGTGAGAGAGAGACATCAATCAGCCGCCTGCTGCACACGCCCTACTGGAGATGTGCCCGCAACCAGGATACATGCCCTTGACCGGAATTGAACATGGGACCCTTCAGTCCCCTCTGTCCACTGAGCCAAACTGGTTTTGGCAGTAACAGATTAGTTTTTATAAATCTTTTTAAAAAATATTTTTATTGATTTTAGAGCGGACAGGAGAGAGAGAAAAAAACATTAATAATTTGAGAATCCTGCATGCCCTACACAATCTGGGCATGTGCTCTGATGGGAAATCAACCCGTGACTTCCTGGTTCATGGTTTGATGCTCAACCACTGAGTTATACTGGCCAGGCTAGTTTTTACAAATGTGATAGTCATATAACCACCACAATCATGATAAAGAATATTTCTATTTCACCAAAAAGTTTCCCATACTCTTTTAAAATATATATATATTTTAATTGATTTCAGAGAGGAAGGGAGAGGCAGCGAGTGACAGAAACACCAATAATGAGAAGGAATCGTTGATTGGCTGCTTCCTTCACGCTCCCCACTCACAACCCAGGCATGTGCTCTTGACCGAAATCAAAGCCGGGACCCTAGAGTCAACAGGCCTACACTCCATATACTGAGCCTGCTAAGGCTCCCATGCTCTTTTGTAGTCAACCCCCTCTCTCCCTGGCAACCGCTGATCTGCACTTTCTACCACTATAGTTTTGACCTTTTCTAAAGTTTCATATAAATCGATTCACACAGATATAGTTTTATATGTTTGTCTTCTTTCACACAGTACAGTGCTTTGAGATTCATCCACACGCTGTATATCTCAGCAGTTGGTTCCTTTTCATTGTTGATCGGTATTCCATTATATAGATGTAACACAATTTATCCATTCCCCAGGTGATGCACATTTAGGCTCGTTCCATTTTTTTGTCTATTATGAATAAAGGTACTGTGAACATTTGCAAGAAAGTGTTTGTGTGGATGTATGTTTTTTATTTCTCCTGGGAAAATACCTCAAAGATGTATTATTGGATCATATGTTGGATTTATGTTTAAATTTATAAGACACTGGCAAACCTACTTCTCTCTCCCATCTCCCCCTCTCTCTCCCTCCCTTCCTGTCTCCCTACCTCCCTTTCCACTCATTCCAAAAATAAATGGAAAAATATCCTCAGGTGAGGGTTAAAAAAAAATCCACAATTAACTTTTGATTCCTCATACACTTAACTAATAATAGCCTACTGTTGACTGGAAACCTTGCTGATTACATAAACAATCAGTTAACACCTATTCTGTACATTATATTACTATAGAGTCCAAGTGCACGAATTTGTGCACAGGTGGGGGGGTCCCTTGGGATGGCCTGTGGAGATTGGGCCTCAGCTTGCTACCCTAGCTTTGCAGCTCCGCAGCCCCATCTGGCACCTCACCTTGGCCTGGCCCCGCCCCCTCTCCTACTCTACCATCCTGCCTGCAAGGTGATCGATTAGCCCTCAGCCCAACTCCCTTAGCACCTGGGAGCTGGGTGTTAGTCCCAGCCCCCTAGACCCCCCCTTGCCTTCAGTGGGGTGATCAGACCCCAATCACACCCTCCTTGGCCTGGCACCACCCTTTTACTTGCTCCACCATCCCACTGTTACCCTGCTCTCATGGGGCCCATCAGGGCCACAGCATCCCTCTGCTGCCTACCTCAAGCGCTGCATTGCTGATGCCCATCATATTCCATGCTGCCCCCTGGTGATCAGTGCAGGTCATAGTAAGCGGCCAAACACCCAATCTCCCGGTCAAAATTTCAAATCAAACGACGGCCCAAGGGGGCAATTTGCATATTAGGCTTTTATTATATAGGATACTATGTTCTTACAATAGAGAGAAAAACGTTAAAATCGTAAGGAACTTAAAACACATTTAATGTATTTATTGCAAAAAATTTTCTCATAGGTGAACCCATGCAATTCAAACCCGTGTTGTTCAAGGATAAACTGTATTTTGCTCATTTTTGAGTTGTTGCTTTTTAATTGACTTTATTGGGGTGACACTGGTTAATGAAATTATACAGGTTTCATGTGTATTATACACCACTATTCAGATGTATAATTCTACAATATGCCATCGGTATATTGTATTGTGTGTTTATCACCCAAAGTCAAATTTCCTTCCATCACCATTTATCCCCTGATACACTCTTCTACTTCCTCCCACCCCCCTTTCCCTCTGGTAATCACCATTCTGTTGTCTGTGTGTATGAGTTTCTTGCTTATTCACCCTGCCCCACACCCTACTCCCTTGTTCTTTATCTATGTGCCTGTTTCCATTTTGTTCTTTAGATTCCACATATGAGTGAAATGAATCATATGGTACCCGTCTTTCTCTCACTGGCTTATTTCACTTAGCATAATGCACTCTATGTCCATCAATGCCGTTGCAAAGGGTAATATTTCCTTTTTAAAAAAATATATTCTTATTGATTTCAGAGAGAAAGGGAGAGGGGGAGAGAGAGAGAAACATCAGTAGATGAGAGAGAATCATTGATTGGTTGCCTCCTACATGCCCCACAGTGGAAATCGAGCCTGCAGCCTGGGCATGTTTCCTGACTTGGAATCAAGCTGTGACCTCCTGGTTTCTAGGCCGACACTCAACTACTGAGCCATGCCAGTCAGGTTATTTCCTTCTTTTTTTTTTTTATAACCAAGTAGTATTCCATGTGTAAATGTACCACAGCTTTTTTACCCATTCACCTACTGATAAATACTTGGGCTGCTTCCAAATCTTGGCTATTGTAAATAATGCTGCCATCAGCATAGGGGTGCATATGTTCTTTTAAATTAGTGTTGCAGGGTTTTTTGGATATATTCCCAGTAGTGGAATCATTGGGTCATAAGGCAGTTCTATTTTTAATTTTTTGAGATAACCCCATACTGCTTCCCACAGTGTTTGCACCAATCTGCATTCCCACCAATAGAGCATGAGGGTTCTGTTTTCTCCGCAACCTAACCAACACTTGTTTGTCTATTAATTTATGATAGCCATTCTGACAGGTGCGAAGTGATATCTCATTGTCATTTTAATTTACATTTCTCTGATGATGAGTGACATTGAACATCTTTTCATATGTCTTCTGGCCATCTGTAGGCCCCCTTCTGAGAAGTGTCTATTATACAGGTGCTTAGACCATTTTTTAAAAATATATATATATTTTATTGATTTTTTTACAGAAAGCAAGGGAGAGGGATAGAGAGCTAGAAACATCGATGAGAGAAAGACATCGATTAGCTGCCTCCTGCACACCCCCTTAGGGGAGATGTGCCCGCAAATCAAGGTACATGCCCTTGACTGGAATCGAACCTGGGACTTTTCAATCCACAGGCCGATGCTCTATCCACTGAGCCAAATTGGTTTCAGCCCATTTTTTAATTGGGTTATTTGTGGGAATTTTGGCATGAAGCTTTATTAAATTCTTTATACATTTTGCATATTAACCCCTTATTATATGAATCTTTAGTGAATTTGTTCTCCCATTTAGCGTTGTCTTCATTTTGTTGATGGTTTTCTTTACTGTGCAAAAACGTTTTCGTTTGATGTAGTCCCATTTGTCTATTTTATTTTATTTTTTGCCTTGCCAGAGGCAATATATCATGAAAAACTTTTACTATGAGAAATACCCAAGATTTTACTGCCTATATTATCTTCTAGGGTTTTGATGGTTTTGAATCTAACATTTACGTCTTTAATCCATTTTGAGCTCATTCTTGTGTCTGGTATAAAAAAAAAAATCTATGGCCCTAGCTGGTTTGGTTCAGTGGATAGAGTGTTGGCCTGCAGACTGAAGGAAGGGTCCTGGGTTTGATTCTGGTCAGGCCCACATGCCTGGGATGAGGGCTTGCTCCTCAGAGGGAGGCATGAAGGAGGTATCCTATCAATGATTCCTCTCATCACTGATGTTTCTATCTCTCTCTTCCTCTCCCTTCCTCTCTGAAATCAATAAAAAAAAATACATTAAAAAAAACACGTGTGTGTAAGTGGACCGGTGCAGTTTAAGCCTGTGTTGTTTAAGGGTTAAACTGTATTTTGCTCATTTTGAGTTGTTTTTCTTCTTGTTAATTAATTATAAGAGTTCAGTATAATTTTGAATACAAGTTCTTTATCAGATACTAGAGGCCTGGTGCATGAAATTTGTGCGCAGGAGTTGTGTGTCTCTCAGCCCAGCCTGTACCCTCTGCAATCTGGGACCCCTCAAGGGCAGTTGAATATCCCTCTCACAATCCAGGACTGCTGGCTTCCAACTACTCTCCTGCCTGCCTGCCTGCCTGATTGCCCCTAACCCAGTGGTCGGCAAACTCATTAGTCAAAAAAGTGGCAAACCGCGGCTCGCAAGCCGCAGTTTGCCGATCACTGCTCTAAATGCTTCTGCCTGCCAACCTAATCACCCCCTAACCACTCCCCTGCCATCCTGACCAATACCTACCTAACTGCTTCCCTGCTGGTCTAGTTGTCCCTAACTGCCCTCCCTTGGAGCCTGATCACCCCTAATTGCCCTCCCCTGCAGGCCTGGTCCCTCCCAACTGCCTTCCCCTGCTGGCCTGGTCTCCCCCAACTGTTCCCCTCTGCTGGCCCAGTCACCCCTAACTGCCCTCCCCTGCAGGCATGGTCTCCCCCAACTGCCCTTTCTTGCTGGCCTGGTAACCCCTAACTGCCTTCCCCTGCAGGCCTGATTGCCCCAAATTTTCCTCCCCTGCAGGCATGGTCTCCCCCAACTGCTCTCTCCTGCAGGCCTGGGTTCCCCCCAACTGCCCTCCCTTGCAGCCATCTTGTGGCTACCATCTTGTATCCATATGGGGCAGCCATCTTTGACCACATTGGGTGTCCGTCTTGTGTTTTTGGAGTGATGGTCAATTTGCATATTACTCTTTTATTATATAGGATGTTTTGTAGATCTTTTTTTCCATATTTGTTTGCATGGTATATCTTTATATATATGTTTTTTTACCTTTACCTATCTGTGACTTTATATTTAAAATGTAATATTAGTAGACAGTATATAATTGGGTTTAGCTTTCTTATCTATTTTGATAGTCTCTGCCTTATAATTGAAATGCTTAAAACATTTAGATTGAATGCAATTTTACTATATTTGAGTTTGTCTATGATCCTATTTGTTTTGTTTGTCTCATCTGTTGTTTTCTTTTTCTACCTTTATTTGGATTTTTGTTGTTGTTTTCTAAGTTTTCCATTTTACCTCTTTTGACTTTCAGATATACCTGTTTGCTATTCTTTTTAATGTTCTTATGTTTACAATCTAACTTGTCATGGTTACCTTGTGTAAATATCAGAGCCTGACAGCACTCTACTTCTATTTCCCCTTCTCTTTCTTCGTAGTATTGTTTTCATTAATTTTTTTCTATATATGCTATCAATCTCAGAATACATTTTTATATTTTTGTTAAGAAATTACCCTTTAAGGAAATTTTAAAATAAGAAAAAAATGTCTCATATTAATCATATGCTTACATTTTCAGAGCTTTTCATTTTCATGTGTGGTTCCCAATTTCCATCTGGTATTACTTTCCTTCCACTAAAAAAAGCTTACTTAACATTTCTCTTAGTATACTTCTGCTTTTGTTTGCCTAAAAAATATGTTTTGTTTTTATTTTTGAAGGATACTATTTCCCCTGGTAGAATTCTAGTGTGTAACGTTTCTTTTTCTTTCAGTACTTTAAAGATGTCATTTCATTGTCTTCTGATTTGCAGTGTTTTTTGACAAGAAGTCAATCATTACTCTTTTCTTTGTTCTCTTGCATACAATGCATCTCTTTCTCTGACTACTTTGCAGATTTCAAGTTTATCACTGGTTTCATATCCTATCTAATAAAGAGAGAATATTCTAATTGACCATCACTCTGTCACAAAGATGGCTATACCCACAGCCGAGGCCAAGTTCCCTTAAGGAGCCTTAATGAGCAATCAGCAGGGATCTGAGGTTACGCCCTCCCCCACCCCCATGGGGCTTGACAGGGGACCTCAGGCCATGCCCCCCACCCAGTAGGGCTTGACAGAGGACCTCAGACCTCACCCCCTGCCCCAGTGCCAGCCTGGGGATCTCAGGCTGCAACCCCCGCCCCAGCACTAGGCCAGGGGACCTGAAGCCATGTCCCTGCCCAGCAGGGCTTGACGGGGGACCTCAAGGTGCACTTCCCATCCTGGTGCTGGGCTAATGGAGCTCCCCCCACCCCAGCACCAGGCCGGGGGCCTCAGGCCAAGCCCCCCACCAGGTAGGGCTTGACAGGGGACTTCAGGCAGCACCCTCTGCCCCAGCACCAGGCCAGAGGACCTGAGGCTGCACTCCCTGCCTGGCGGGGTTTGACGGGACCTCAGGCCATGCCCCCCACCTGGCGGGGCTTAATGGAGAAACTCAAGGCATGCCCCACATCCCATCTGGGGGACCTCAGGCCATGCCTCCCATCCTGTGATGGGCCATGGGATCAGGGCTACTCTCCCTACCCAGCGAGGCTTGACAAAGGTGGGACTGGCTGGGTCTGGATCTAGCCCAATGGGGGCAGGGGGCAGCTGTGTCTGGGTCTCATGCGATTTTGAGGCGCATGTGGGTGGGCGGGGACTTGACTCTGGATCCCATGTGCTCCCCAGACTCTGATAGGAAGAAAGTTTTCATATACATTTTACTAATTTTCTTTCATCTCTGACACTTCTATTATAGAGAAAGGGCAAATAGGAATACTATATTAGTTCCTCTAATTAATCCCCTTTTAATGTGCATGAATTCTGTGCCCGGACCACTAGTGTGTGTGTGTGTGTGTGTGTGTGTGTGTGTGTGTGTAATAGAGAAATATACTAATTAACTGGGACACTGTAACAGGTTGACCGGACAGGAGGAAGTTTCACACACAGGGTCGGGGCGGGGCAGCAGGGGTCCCCGTGCAAACCTGTGCTGGGGGAGGGCCTGATCAGCAGCGGCTGCTTCAAGGGCTGGAGAGGGAGGCAGGGCATGACCGGCAGCGGCCATGGCTGCTGTGGGGCCCAGGCAGGGAGGCAGGGCCGGGTCTGCGACTCAAGGGCTTCGAATTGCACACTGGGCTCCTACTTTCATTATGATGTGTTTTGTGATTATTTTTGTGTGTCTACTCTGGCGTTCATTAAACTTTTAAGATTTGTTGTTTTTATTGAATTTCAAAAAAATTGGGCCACTATTTCTTCAAATGTACATATATTTTGCCCCATTCCCCTTTTTGTCTTTCTGAATTCCCATTATATTTATGTTAGTCACTTGATAGGGTCTCATAGGTTATTTGAAAAACTTTTTGTCTCTTTGTGCTTCAGTTTGGATAGCCTTTATCGCTATGTCTTCAAGTTTATGGATCTTTTCTTCTGCTGTGTGGATTGTGCTGGTAGACCCATTCAGTGAATTTTTCATTTCAGATATTATATTTTTCAGCTCTAGAAATGCCATTTCATTATTTTTATAGTTTTCATTTATGTCTTCATTATCTTCATGTTTTACTTTGAATTCTTAGACATATTTATAATAGATGTTTAAATTCTTTTTAAAAAAATTTCACCATGAAGTGGTATTTTTTCTGGTTAAGAGTCACATTTCTCTGCTTCTTTGTGTATCTGGGAACTACTGATTGCTAGGCATTGCTGAGTGTCTGGATTTTGTTATCTTCCTTTATTTTTTATTCTCTTCCTTTAAAAAGTGATAAGCTGTGTATGGTCAGGCAGTTAATTTATCTGCACATCAGCTTGATTTTTTTAAAAACTATTTAAACATTGTTTATTATTAAAAGCAAAGTCCGCTTATTATATAAAAGTTGGAAATCTGAAAAGTATAAAAAAGAAAATAAAACAACAAAGAAGGTAATCATTTACCAATAACCACTGTTAATATTTATGTATTTCATTTCAGTGGTTTTTACACTTTCAGATGCATTTCATTAAAAAAACACACATAAATGGTATCATAATGAATACATAGCTTTGTTTCCTGCACACAACTCCCCCTCCCCCGCCACACAACATTTTCTTGTATCATTAGAAATCTTTTATAAACCACACTTTAAAGCTTAGTTTGAAGTAATTTTAGATTTGCAGAAGAGTTTCGAAGGTAGCACCGAGTTTCTGTATATCCGTCACTCAGCTTCCCTTCATATTCACATCTTCCACAACCATAGTATCTTTATCTAGAGTTGTCCTACTTAGCAAATAAAACATAGAACACCCAGTTAATCTTGAACTCAAACAATGAGCCAATTTTTTTTTAGTTCAAGCATGTCTAAATATTGCATGAGACATACTTACATGAAAACTAAAAGCAGCTTGATACATTTGAGGATTTTTTAAAACATTTGTTAAGGTGTTAGTCTTCACTCTAGGGTTAGTTTAGCCTTACTACTAGGGCGTGGCTCCCTGGAGCCTCTGCTAAGTGCCCCGGTATCCAGAGAAGACTCCACCTAGCTGGCTCCAGTGCCACAGCTGTCACTCCTGTGCCAACACTGGGACTTGTGCAGCATCAGAGGCTGCTTCACTGCCCTGCCTTGTGCGGTTTTACTCTGAGTTTGTGAGGCTTAATATTTAACCAAAGACTCAAAGGTTCCCCTTAAGCAGATTGCTGGAGGTTCTTTGTAAAGCTTTCATCTCTGCAGTACTTACCCACCCCCCTTGCCCCAGTCCCACATCCCCAAACTCTGATATCTGTCTTCCAAACTCAGAGAGGCACCCCTGCCTTGCTTTGGTCCTCCTCCTGCTCTGTGATCCAGAAATGTCTCCAGGAAGCAAGCCAGGCAGTGGTAGAGCTCGGCTCCCTCCCCCTTTCCCTACACTGCGTGTGTGCAGAGTGGAAAACAGGTGGGATTTTTTTCAGATGTTTTGTTCAGGTCTGTAGTTCTCTATGGCAGCAAAGCAATTCCTATATAAGTTACAGTTTCATGGCCAGAAATGGGAAAGTCTCTTTTATCTTAAAAAAAAAAAACAACCACCACCAAAAAAACAAATACTCAACAAATTGTAACACACACACACACACACACACACACACACACACACACACCGTGTCTTCTTTCTTGGATGCTGTTTTACTTGGTTGTGGTGACGGTTGTGTGTAAGCCAAGTTACAGATATGAAGAGAGCTGCCTGCAGACAAAGCCAATGTGACAAGAATAGTAGGGAGCAAAGATGAAAATTGCCTTGGTGACATTGTTGCTCCACCCTAATTTACCAATCTTGGAGCCCCCCACCTTGGAGACTAATTGCTATGTCAAAAATATGTTTTTTTCATTTATAAGGCAGTTAGGGTGGGTTTTTTTGTTGTTGTTACTTGACATCAAATGTATACTAATTTATGCTAATTAATACAACTTAGTATACCAATAAGATAGTAATTAGTTATTGTTAGTAATTTTTAAAATAAAATCTAGACCACTGTGTGCTAAACATTTTATATATATTATCTCACTTAATGTCATTACAGACCTAGGACAGATTTAGATTTTATATATCTTATCTCACTTAATGTCATTACAGACCTAGGACAGATTTAGATTAACCCCTTTTTACAGATGCAGAACTTGAAGGCTGAGAAAGCAGCACATTTCATGCAGTTTATAAAGTTTAATATGTGGCACATCCGGTTCCTCTCTGACTTCAAGATGCACTATTGGGGTGGGCCACAAGAGATTAAGGGGGAACAAGAAGGACATATGTAATACATTAAACAAAGATTTTTTAAAACATACACTGTAATTTCATCTTCCTAATAGTGGTTTTCAAGTGCTGAACTCTTTTTCCCAAAAAGGAGGAAACTGATGAAAGAAATAAAAGTACCTTTCAGGACAGATCAGTACACCCGAACAGTAGCCCAGATTTAGTGGATGGAGATTCAATTCTAATCGGAGTCCAGCTCCCTACCTTCCCCTGCCTGCCCATTTCTGAGGGAAAGGTTTTTATATTTTCTGCCGAGTCATGAGAGCTAGCTTGTCCATAAGAAGGAATACCTGAACAGAAGACCTAAGCAGGTGAGTACCTGGAGATGAGAATTAGGTCCCCAGAAGCAAGAGATCCAGATGTGCAGCTGGGTTGAAACAAGCCGCCAGAGTGGATCGTGAGGGCCACCTGAGCTGAGGAAACAGTAGTTGCTGGGAAAGGCTCCCCAGCCCTGTGTCACGGTCCTGCCACGGGCAGCAACCCGAATGATGCTAGTTTAGAGGTGACGGAAAGAGCTATCGTCACACTTTTAGACTTTGAGAGTTGTTAAAAAAAAAAAAAAAGGAATGCATTATGGTGGTGGTATACATCCACTAAAAATCCTTTAGGAACCTCTTCCATTAGTCCCTTATTGTAAGTGACATTTCTGAGAACCGTTACCAGTGGAAAGGGAGAGGGAGATGGAGAGGCAGGAAAGAAGGGAGGGAGGAGGGGAAGAAAGGGAGATAGAGATAGAGAGATAGATAGATAGGTAGGTAGATAGATAGATAGATAGATAACTCAGGAGTAGGGAAAGAAGAGGGGGTGAAACCACAGGGCTGGGCTCCAGGAGCTCTCAATACCTTTACACATCCTGCAATGAGCGACTCTACAGGCAGATTCCAAATGAACACGGGCATGAGGCTGCAAAAGCACATTTCTGTTCCTCCCGAGTGCCTTTCCCATCA
>PVJN01038180.1:0-11267 GCA_004026805.1 Lasiurus borealis
TCTCTATGTCTTTTGCTCTTGATATTTTAATTATGATGTGCCTTGGTATGGTCCTCTTTGGATTCCTTTTGTTGGGGTTCTGTGTGCTTCCTGGACTTGTAAGTCTATTTCTTTTACCAGATGTGGGAAGTTTTCAGTCATTATTTCTTTAAGGAGGTTTTCAGTATCTTGCTCTCTCTCTTCTTCTGGCACCCGCACAATTCTGATGTTGGTACGTTTGAAGCTGTCCCAGAGTCTCCTTACATTATGTTCACATTTTTGGATTCTTTTTTCTTCTTGCTTTTCCAGTTGAGTGTTTTCTGCTTCTTTATATTTCAAACTTTTGATTTGGTTCTTGCCTTTCTCTAGTCTGCTGTTAGGACTCTGTATAATATTTTTTATTTCAGTCAGTGTATGTTTAATTTCTAGTTGGTTCTTTTTCATCTCTAGTTGGACCTTTTCCATCTCTAATTGGCTCCTTTGCATCTCTAGTTGGTCTTTTTTCATCTCCTCTTGGCTCTCGCTAACTTTATCCAACTTTTCTAGCATATTCTTGAAAAACCTTATAAGCGTGGTTTTGAACTCTATATCCAGTCGTTTTTTTTCCTCCATTTCTTTTGTTTGTGATCCCTTCCCTTGTCTCGGCATTTTCACTATGCTGGGGAAACTTCTGTGTTGAATTCAGCCTTATGATACCAGACTTGCAAAACCGAAGAAGCCTCTGTTGAGCTTGGGATGGGTGGAGTCTCAGGGCTTAAGGGACCGCCTTGCCTTCCAGTCAGCCCCGCACTCCACGGCCCCTGAGTCTCATGTGACTGGGTAATGGCTCGAGCAGTCCTTGTGCACACGCCCGCAGAGCCTCTAGACTGCTGCCTTTCCAGCTCCCCTCCACACCAGGACTACACGAGTCTAGGTCTCCAGGGTTTCGCCTGAAACAGCGGCTTAGTGGACTCAGAAGTGGCACAGTGGGGAGGGTCTGTCTCCCGCCCACTCGTGAAAGCGAGCAGCACAATCAGCAATCTGTCCTCCGTGCAGTGCCGTGCATGCCATCAGACCTCTGATCTTTTGCAACTCCCCTAAATTTCCATGCACCTCTTCCTTTTCACAGTCCAAACTCACCCTGAATGAGTTTCGGCTGGATCTGGGGTTTAGTGTCGTAAGATAAGGGGTTCAATGCTGTTGGGAGTCTCCGTTTCCCTCCCGCCAGAGAAAGCCAGCCAGGTACTCGGGCACCTGCTCTCTCAGCGCGCGCGCGCGTCTCCATACCTCAGCTTTTTGCAGCTCCTCTGGGTTTCTGTGAGCCCCTCTCTTTCCCTCTAGCTGTAGAACTTCCACTCAGCCAGCTTTCCTGTGGTTCTGGATGATGTCCAGTCTGTCTTTTTGTTGTAGTTTTGAAATTGTTGTGCAAGGCAGCAGTGTACATGTTTACCTATGCCACCATCTTGGAAGGATCTCTACTTTGATAAATTCTTAGAAGTTTTACCACCAGGTGAAAGTATGCTTTAGGAAGGTTCTTGATAAAGATTGTCAGGCTGTATCCATGAAGGATGCAACCAATTAATAACCTTAACACTTATGCATTAGAAAGCCTGCTTTATGGAAATTGTAATTTTAAAGTTTTTAAAAAATATATATTTTATTGACTTTTTTTTCCAGAGAGAAAGGGAGAGAGATAGAGAGTTAGAAACATCCATGAGAGAGAGAGACATCGATCAGCCACCTCCTGCATGCCCTCTACTGGGGATGTGCCCGCAACCAGGATACATGTCCTTGACTGGAATCGAACCTGGAACCTTTCAGTCTGCAGGCCGACGCTCTATCCACTGAGCCAAACTGGTTCTGGTATAATTTTTAATTTTTATTGGGTAGGTTTATCTAACAATAAATGTGTTACTACTTGTTTTAGTTTGCATTTCCTTGATGATGGGTGAAATCTTATTTTTTAGGATTTTTTTATAGACATGTTTTAATTTTGATTTTAAAAAGTATAATGAAACCCAAGTCCCCATTACCTTGGTTTCACTATCATTAATATTTGTGTTTTTTTTTTTTTCCCATTTGGAGGTTTTTCATTTTTATTTATTTTATAATATATTTTTTTGATTTTAGAGAGGAAGGGAGAGCGAGAGATAGAAACATCAATGATGAGAGAGAATCATTGATTGGTTGCCTTCCGCATGCCCCACTAAGGACTGCGCCCCCATCTGGGCATGTTCCCTTGAAAAGAACTCAGTCTGTAGGCCTACACTCTATCCACTGAGCCAAACCAGCTCCGGCAATTTTTTTTTTTTTTAAGATAAATCTTTATTGTTCCAATTATTGCAGTTGTTCCTCTTTCCCTCCTCTCCATAGTTCCTCTCTACCCAGTTCCCATTCCTACTCCATGTCCTTACCCCGCCCCCACTATCCTCATCTATAGGTGTATTATTTTTGTCCAGTTTCTTCCTGCGTCCCCCACATCCCTTTCTCCCTCAGGATTGTCATTGTATTCCCTTTCTATGCCCCTGATTCTATTATAGTCACCAGTTTATTCTGTTTATCAGATTATTTATTAACTTGATTTTTAGATTCACTTGTTGATAGATATGTATTTGTTATTCCTAATTTTTATCTTTACCTTTTTCTTCTTCCTCTTCTTAAAGAGTACCTTTCACCATTTCATATTATTGGTTTGGTGCTGATGAACCCCTTTAGTTTTTTCTTATCTGTGAAGCTCTTTATCTGCCCTTCAATTCTGTATGGTAGCTTTGCTAGTTAGTGTAATATTGGTTGTAGGTTCTTGCTATTCATCACTTTGAATATTTCTTGCCACTCCCATCTGGCCTGCATTGTTTCTGTTGAGAAATCAGCAGACAATTGTATGGGTACTCCTGTATCGGTAACTGTTTTTCTCTTGCTGCTTTTAATATTCTCTTTTTGTCTTTTGCCCTTGGCATTTTAATGATGATGTGTCTTGGGGTGGTCGTCTTTGGATTGGATTCCTTTTGTTTGGAGTCTGTATGCTTTCTGGACTTGTAAGTCTATTTACTTTCACCAGGTGGGGGAGGTTTTCTGTCAGTATTTCTTCAAATAGTTTTTCAGTATCTTGCTCTCTCTCTTCTTCTGGCACCCCCATAATTTTGATTATGCTATGCTTGAAGTTGTTCCAGAGACTCCTTACACTATCTTCACATTTTTGGATTCTTTTTTCTTTTCTTATTTGGTATCTTTTGCTTTTTTGTATTTCAAATCTTTTACTTGATTCTTGCGACCCTCTATTCTACTGTTGGATCTCTGTACAGTGGTACTTCGAGATACGAGTGCCCTAACATATGAGATTTTTGATATACAAGCCGTCGAGCGAGCGATTTTTGCTTTGAAATATGAGCAACATTTGAGATAGGAGTAATTTCGCGGATTGGCCCAGCTGCACATGACCCACCAGTTTACCGCGACTCGAGTGTCTCATAGTTTCCCACGCCTCAAGGTAACGGAATGAATTGAACTCGTATTTCGAGGTACCACTGTATATTTATTTCAGTCAGTGTATGCTTAATTTCTAGTTAGTCCTTTTTCATGTCCTCGAAGGTATCACTAAATTTATTGGCCTTTTCTAGAAAATTCTTGAAAAACCTGAGAACTGTCATTTTGAACTCTCTATCCTCCATTTATTTCACTTGTGACCTGTTTCTTTGTCTTTGCATTTTGGCTGCTTCCCTGTGTTGATAGAGTGGCTTTGTGTGCTAGGTGTCCTATAGGGCCCAGTTGCTCAGCCTCCCCAGATAACCTGAGGTGAACACTCTTGGTGCACCCCTTTGTGGACTGTGTGCACAGTCTTGTTGTAGTTAAGCCTTGATTGTTGTTGGTATCATTAGGAGGAATTGATCTCTAGGCCAGTTGGCTGTGATGATCAGCTGTGTCTATGATGGTAGAACTTCTGTGCTGGAGACATGCTTATGAGGCAAGCCTTGCTTCAGTGGAGCTTTGGTGCTCTCTGAGTCTGCCCCTGATGTGTTCCCTATAGATCTGAGAAGTTGCAATCTGGATGGTCTCTCTCTGACCCTGGGCACACTGTCTCTTGGATCTCTAAGGAGGTGCTTATTTAGCTTCTGCCTGAAGCCACCCACCAAGAGCTACAGAGAGATCTGCAGATTCTTCTTCTTTGTTTAGGTTTTGGAGGTGCCTAGATGAGGCCCAGCTGTGAAGCAGTGCAAGCTGCTGTACAGCCTTGGGCCTTCTTTTGGATGTTTTCGGTCTCTCTGACACAGCTGCAGTTTGTTAGATAAGTTTGGATTTCAAAGGACTGGCCATTCATATGCAAAAGCATCTGCACACAGCTTGGGTGGGGCGGGGTCTTAGGGCAGAGCAAACAGCAATGGGTTCCCATCAGTCCTGCCCTAAGAGGCCCCCGAGGTCTCAGTGTCCCTCGGTAATCTCTGCAAGCACCTCTGAGAGAAAGCCGCCCTTGAGTTCCGCCCTCTGTCAGACAGTCCAGTTTCTTCCCATATGAGCCTGGTCCCCAGAGTCTCACCCAGAACTGGAGTTCAGAGCAGTCGGGAGCTTGTGTCTCCCTCCAGATTAAAAAAGGCAACAGTTCCTTTTTACTCAATTGCCAGCCCTTTCCGTGCATGCACGCGCCTCTGTACCTCTGCACTTTACTTCTGCAGCTCCTCTGAGTCTCAGTGTGCTTTTTTCTTCCTTCTGGTTGTATAATTTCCACTCAGCCAGCCTTCCTGTTGTTCTGAATGATGTCTGTTTTGTCTTTTAGTTGTAGTTTTGAAGTGGTTGTGCAAATGTTTACCTATATCGCCATCTTGGTTTCTCCTTTAGGCTTTTTTTGCCCACCAGTATTTTAAAACAAATTTCAGTTACATGGTGACTACTTGTTTTACCTTTTAAAGTATAACAACAACTTTATTGAAGTATAATTTACATGTCATAAAATTCACCAATTTTAAGTGTTTTAATTCAGTAAATTTTATAAATGTATAGATTTGTACAACTATCATTACAGTCTAGTTTCAGAACATTTTTATCACACTAGCAAGACCCTTATGCCAGTTTGTGTTCACCCCAACACTCACTCCCAGTCCCAGGCAACCACCATTCTGTTTTCTGTCTCTTTGGATTTGCCTTTCTGGAAAGATATCCTTCTATATAATAAGAAAGGGATTTGCTAATTATCTTTTACGCCCTGAGGTATAACAACCAATTGCCTAAGGGCCAGATCAAGGATCTGCAGGAGGGTGGAGCAATGAACTACAAGCAGCAGTGGAGAGCTACAGGGAGGGGGCAGAGCAGCAAGCTATGAGAGGGAATGGAGGGAGCTATCAGAGGGTGGGGCAGCAGGCAGAGAGCTACAAGAGGGCAGCAGTGACCTACTGGCGCATGGATTCGTGTGCAGGGCTACTAGTTTTATATAAATGTATTAGTAAACATATAGCATGTGGCCTTTATGAGTGACTTTTTTCCTTAGCATAATGTTTCAAGGTTCATCCATGTTGTAGCATTCATCACATAAGGAAATTCTATTTTATTGCTGAGTATTATTTTACATAAATTTAAAAAATAGTCATTATTAAAAATATTTACCCTGACAGTACCAAGATTTTCTATGAAAAGTAAATAAATATTTTTCTTGTTCTAGACTCTTTCTCTTGCCAGAGCCAATAACCACTATTAATATCTTATATACCTTTTTGGATGTTATTCTGTGTAGTAGCTTTTAATACCTATAAAAACGTCCTTGGTTGTTTTGGCATCTTTGTCATTTTTTAAAATTGGTATTAGTAAGTTACATTTTGCATGTATTTTTTTCTGGTTTCTTATTTGTATTTTAATTTTTAAAAATTTTATTTGGATATATAATCATAAAAGTAATATATGTTTTTTGTGAGAAGTTTAGATATAGTACTTAAATTCCTGTGTTTCCCTTCCTTCTTGCCTTTAAAATCAATTTAAAAAAGAAAGAGAAATAAGAACAAATACTCATTATAAAGAACAAATTAGCTCTGGCTGTTATTCTCAATGGTTAGAGCATTGATCCACACACGAAAGGGTCTTGGGTGTAATTCTGGGTCCAGGGAATGTACCTGGGTTGCTGGTTCTGATCCCCAGCCTGGTGGGGCATGTGGGGGAGTCTACCAATAGATGTGTCTCTCTCACAAGTAGATGTGTGTCTCTCACATTGATGTGTTTCTTGCTCATTTGGAAATGTCTCTTCTCTGTCCCACTCTCTAAAAATCTTGGAAAATATTCTTGGACGAGGATTAACAACAACAAAAAGAACAAATAAAAAAATATATTATAAACTCTAAAAAAATATATATTAATTTGTATTGCTTTAATTATATGTGAGATTGGATTTTTTCCTTATCTGTTTTGATGATTTGCATTTCCCCCCGACTTTACTGAGGCCATTTATAATTTTCTGTGATTTGTGTGTTTCCTTTCTACTTCTATTGGATTGTTACTCTTTTTTCTCATTGGTTTGTACAAGCTCTTTGACTATTAAGGAAAATAGCTTCTTATTAAATGTTTGTCTTTTCCCTTGGCTTATAATGTTTTTAACTAGGGGCACTTTTTTGTGAATTATTATGAAGTTGAATCCAGCAATCTTTTCCTTTTTAATTTCTGCTTTTGGTTTCATGAGTAGAAATTTTTCCTCACCTAATCCTAATTTATTTATATATCTCCAGTATCTGTAACATCCAAAACGACAGATATGGAGGCAAAAAGCATTGAAGAGACTGTCATATTATAGCGGGAAGGCATGCATGTATATAAGCATAACCAATGAATACAAGACACCAGGGGAAGTCAGGTGAGGGCATGTACTAGGGTGTAGGGAAGGCCAGGGGTAGGTCAATGGGGGGAAAAAAGGAGACATATATACTATTATTTGTAATACTTTAAACAATAAAAAAAGGAAAAAAAAAGATTTAGAGTTGGCCTAGCACATAGTAATTGTTAGTTTCATTCACCCATTTCTGATTTTAATTATTTGTAATTTGGTTAAGTCAGCTTTTAGTGTTTATGTTGTTTTAACTATTTAAACGTTTATTGACCCTTGAGCTATTAGTGTACTTGGATTCATTTTCCTTTTCTGCACAACTTTTTGCTGCCCCAAGGGTAATAATTATTTTGATTTTTGGTTTACTGTGTGTACACATACACACATTTGGGCTTCTTTTTGCACTTTTTTCCTCTGTTGTATTGGTATATATGTTTGGTTTTCTGTAGTTGAAATAAGAGTTTTAATATTTACTGAAAAAGTGATTTTAAAGTGAAGTATATTTTCCTCTTACTTAATTTTCATTTTATTTATGTTATACGTGCACATAGTTTAAAGAGTAGAGTAATACTATAGGCTTGTTAAAAGGATCAGGAATTCTAAACCCCCTTTTCCTTATCTCACTGTCCAGAGGCAGTATATTTCAGTTCTTTTCACTGACTTTTAAGTTTTTACCTCTCTATTGATTCTTCTCTTCTCCCCTCCCCCCCATTTTAATTATTATCTGTTGACTTTCCACAGGGCAATGAGGATTTTGTTCTGGGTGAGCCAATGTGGTTGTGAAGAGCAAAGTTCAGAGCTTCTGTTATTACTATTTGTGTGACCTTTTGCTACTTATTTACCCTCTTCATGCCTTGGTTTCCTCATATATAAGGACAGTATCAGTGTTTACCTGAGAATTAGACAAATTAACATATATAAAAGATTTAGTTTTACTCACCCATCTCCCATTTTCTCATTTTAATTATTTGTAAGTTGGTTAAGTCAGTTTTCAGTGTTTATATTATTGTATGTATGTATGTATGTATGTATGTATGTATGTAATCTCATCATCCAAGGATATTTTTTCATTAATTTTTAGGGAAGGGAGAGGCAAAGACAAAGAAAAACACATTGATTGGTTGCTTCTTGCAGGAGCCCTGACCAGGGAGGGAGCCTGTAACCAAGGTACATGCCCTTGACTGGAGTGGAACTCGGGACCTTCAGTCCGTAGGCCAATGCTCTTGTGTACTCAGTTAAACTAGTCATGGCTGTTTTAACTACTTAAATGTTTAAAAACACTTGAGCCATTAGTGTACTTGGATTCATTTTCCTTTATGCACAGTCTTTTGCTGCCCCAGCATAATTATTTTGATTTTTGGTTTGCTCAGTCTCATTTTTTTTTTTTTACCAGTTATTCTCAAACTCCTTATCACTTGTGAATCTCTTAATAGGGTGCAGATACTTTAGATCAGTGGTTCTCAACCTTCCTAAGGCCGAGACCCTTGCATACAGTTCCTCATGTGTTGGTGACCCCCAACCATGAAATTTTGCTACTGTTATACATTGTGATGTAAATATCTGCATTTTCTGATGGTCTTAGGCGACCCCTGTGAAAGGGTCGTTTGACCCCCAAAGGGGTCTCGACCCACAGGTTGAGAACCACTGCTTTAGATGTTCTTTCAGTTTCATCTTTGTGAAGAAATGTCTTCTAGAGCATTTGACCTACTCTGATCTGGACTGGTTGTGCTGTTGGTCTGTGGACACACCTGGAATTTTTTTCACACACTTCCCCCCACTTTTTTGGCAACTCTGTTTCTTGGACCCTACTTTTAAAATTTTCATGATAGTACAGAGGAGATAAGAATTGAGACTTTTGTATCCTGAAACTATATTTTATTCTAATACTTAGTTGATATCCAAGGTTTTGTTAGGTAGCAATTTTACAGTTGGAAATACGTTTTTCAGGATTTTCAAGGTACTGATCTTGTCTTTTTTTCCCTCCTAGTGGAAATGTTGAAATGTGATACTGTTCTGATTCTTTGTTCTTTGAATAAATCCTGTTTTTTTTTCCCTTCTCTGGAAGCTTTTGGTAACATTACTATGCTCCTAGAGTCCTTAAATTTGATGCTCATGCATTTAAGCCTGTATTTTCAACATTGTGCTCAGCTTTGGGGAGCTCTTTCAGTCTGAAAATTGCCCTCTTGTTCTTGAAAATTTTCTCAAATTAATCCTTTGGTTTCTTCCTCTTCATTTTCTCTTTTTTTTTCTTAGATCTCCCATTTTTCAGATATTGGACCTTCTGGACTGGTCCTCTTTCTTTTCTCTTCATCTTTTGATAATTTTTGTGCTCAGTTTTCAGGGTTGCTTGGTTGATCTGTTTCTTTCATGTTAGATGCTTTACCTTAAATATATGGTGGTTCTTGCTACCTACTCCTATTTTAAGAGGAGTGCACAAAAAATGGGTTGGAAGCTGTGAGCCTGACTGTACGGTTAACTGAGAGTTTAACAGCCCCACTCATTTCCTCCTGGGTGAGGCAGTCACCAGGCCCTGCAGTGTTCAGATTATATTAAGGGATCTGAGGTCTAACTGTTGGGTAAGGCAAATGCACAACTTCTCCTATTTTTATCCATATCTTCACCTTCACAATTCCTGAATATTTTGGAGATCCTCATTTTAATTTAGGTTATTTCTTTATGATTTTCTCCACTGTTGGCCAAGGAGGATTCAGCGTGTTCAGGTTGGCTAAGTTATTGCTTGTCCTCTTTCCAGAGCTCCAAATATTGCTTCTTCACTTGTTTTCTTTGTCCTTGTGAATTTATAAATTTTTAAAAATTTTATTTTAGCTCATTTGAGCTGCTGTCACAAAAAATACCGTAGATTGTATGGCTTAAAAACAATAGAAGTATTTCTCACAGATCTGAAGGCTGGGAAGTCCAAAATTAAGGTGCCAGCAGATTTGATGTCTAGTGAGAGCTCAATTCCTGATTAATAATAGATGGCCTACTTCTCAATGTAACTCCATGTGGTGGAAGGGTTGAGGGAGCTCTGTTATATCCTTTATAAGGACACTGATCCCATCCATGAATGCTCTACCCTCATGATTTAATCACCTCCAAAGGCCCTATCTCTTAATACTATCAATTAATTGATGCTTAGGATTTCAACAACTTTTTTTGGAGGGGGATACAAACATTCATTTAGCCAATAACACAATTTTAGGAGTGTTTGGGAAGAGAGCTGAGACCAATGATGCAGTTTTTAATTTGAAGTTGGAAGTATTGGATTTGCATAAAAATATTTTATTCTGCCTTTGTATTCTTAGTATGATTTATGTGATTGTTTTGATATTTTTACTTTTTTTAGAGAGAGAGGAAGGGAGAGAGAGATAAGGTGGATGGGCACATTGATTTCTTGTTCCACTTATTTATTCATTCATAGGTTGCTTCTTGTATGTGCCATGACTGGGGAATCAAACTCCCAACCTTGGCCTATGGAGTGGTTGGCAAACTGTGGCTCTCGAGCCACATGCAGCTCTTTGGCCCTTTGAATGTGGCTCTTCTACAAAATACCACAGCCTGGGAGAGTATTTTGAAGAAGTGGCATTAGAAGAAGAATAAGTTTAAAAAAATTGGTTCTCAAAGAAATTTTAGTTGTACTGTTGATATTTGGCTCTGTTGACTAATGAGTTTGCGGACCACTGGCCTATTGGGATGACGCTCTAGTCTAACCAACTGTGTTATCTAGCCAGGGGCCAGTTGGATAATTGATCAAGCCAAAACCAGTTTGGCTCAGTGGATGGAGTGTCGGCCTGCGGACTGAGGGGTCCCAGGTTCGATTCTGGTCAAGGGCATATATCTGGTTGCGGGCACATCCCCAGTAGGTGGCGTGCAGGAGGCGGCTGATTGATGTCTCTCTCTCATTGATGTTTCTGACTCTCTGTCCCTCTCCCTTCCTCCCTGTAAAAAATAAATAAAATATATTAAAAAAATAACTGATCAAGTGATGATAATAACTATATACAGATAGCTTTCCTTCACCCAAATGGATCTGCTTTTACCTGAATGATAAAAAGTAAATTATAAATGGCTATCTCTGGCTGATGGTATTACTGTTGGTTTTTATTTATTTTTTTTATACTTTAATTCTTTCTTTTTCACTTTTATTTATTTATTTTTTCATTTCATTTCATATTTATTTATTTATTTATTTTAATTAGGTCTTTATTATTCAGATTATTACATTTGTTTCTCTTTTTTCCCCTCCATAGCACCCCTCCTCCCAGCTCCCACCCCTCCCTCTGCCCTTAGCTCCCTCCCATTGATCTCATCCAAAGGTATATGATTTTTGTCCAGTCTCTCCCTGTACACCCCTCACCCCTTTCCCCCTGAGAATGATCAGTCCACTCCCTTTCTGTGCTCCTGATTCTATTATATTCACCAGTTCATTCTGTTGATCAAATTTTTAATTCACTTAATTTTTAGATTCACTTGTTGATAGATATGTATTTGTTGTTCATAATTTTTTGGCTTTTAC
>PVJN01038181.1:0-20492 GCA_004026805.1 Lasiurus borealis
TATGCTTTCTTGACTAGCTCAGACGAGATTAAGTTGTGATTTGAAAATGAACATTGAAGACTGTGATACCTAATGACAGTTAAGTAGAGAAGGGGATGATTATTCATTTCTATGTGCCTTGGTTTCATGTCTCTCATTTTTTAGTCACTTATTCACTCATCCAAACATTTATTGGTCACATTCACTATGCCAACTGCTGTGTTTGGGACCTAACTCACAGAGGTGAGTTAGGGTATGGACTTTGGTCCCAAGAAGTGTTGTCTAAAAGAGGAACGCATACTTGTCAGATGGATTACAAAGCAAGATGGTTAATGCAACTAGCAGAGAGCAAGTATTATCTAAAATAACAGCTTTGAGCAGAGATCACTTATCCTGGGTTAAAATTCAGACTACTTAACATTTCAGCTAACATGGTTCTGGTCAGAAAGGATGTAGCTATGATAAACCACCCCATCGACCTACTAGTTCAGTCCTGCCTGTGCCAATTGGCTGAAAGTTAGGAAGTTTGCATGAGTAATTATTGCAGCAGCAGCAGCAACAACAAAAAGTACACTAAGAAATAAAAGTGAATTTTCTAAGAAGGGAAAAGATGCTGGGGTTCTTTTTCCAGCCTTAAAAAAGGATTCAGCATTCTGGAGAAAGGGGCTGTGAGTAGATGAGTAAGGAGTCCAAAGGTAAAAGATAATTTTGAAAGGCATGGGGGGTCAGAGGATCTTCAGCTAAAGGAACTGCAGACTCACCTCGTCTAAGGACCCCGTGCTATTTACTTAACACAGTTTGTCCTAAGGCAAGGTGGAGTTAACACACTTCAAAGGGTAGGGTTTCAAAGGGTACTGAAGCATTGTCAGTTTGTGGAATAGCCTACAGCTGTTCAGGTGTTTGGGCAACGGGAGGCAATAAAATGCCTTGAGCTGTCTGGCAGTTAACAATCCTATTCAGGTTTGGGGGAAGTGCCATTTAGCCATTCCCAAAAGGTAAATTACATATGTGGCTCACCCTTGTTGAGCTGCCCAAGCTTCACCAACCTTTTGGTGAAACTCTTGTAATTATTACATGCTGGAATTGGTTCCTGGCAAAAAGACATTAGAGAAAAATTAAACACTACCCCTCTTACTTGTATCAATAGCTCTTTAGTATTATCATAATAATCTACAGAAGTAATGAAAGGAAAGAATAATTCTTTCAGAAGAAAAAGGGATGTTGAAAGTAGTAGAGAAAAAAACCTCTAGAACACCAACTTTTCAACTAAATTATAAAATGGGAATGATAACACCTTGCTGGGTTGTTATTAGGAATGAATTGAATAACAGATGTAGAGCTGCTATATTTTGCTTATGCACCTAGAGAGTCTTGAATAAATGGGGACTATTAATGTCTTTCTCACAATGAGGAAACGGAGGCTGAAAGAAGTTAAGTAGTTCGCTAGTTAACTACTACTTTACATAACTAGTGAATGTTGAAGTCAGAAGTTGATATCACTATATAACCATATAGTGGAAAAGTCTACAATTACTCCTCTAAGTTGTAAGTTGCAAATATAATAGAATGTTAACCTTAGTTATTATTTTTCTTTAGCTGTTTTGACAAGTTCAACGTTGTATACTAAATGAATAACTAATACTAGTTATGCTACCATGTGATCCAATTACAAGGCTTTATGGGAAGACTGGCTAAGCGAACCACAAGTTTATCACCCAACACTGATCCTGCTGGGGCAGCTAATTTAAATTACAGGCAGAGGCATCCCGTGGGAGGGAAGCAGCCGCTGGGCTGTGAGCCTTGAAAAGTCAAATCTATAAAGTGACAGCAATGGCCCAAAGCATGTGATATTTAATACAGGCTGGGAGCATGAAAGTGAGCTGTGATTATAAGAATGTGGGCTTAGCCACCATAAAACACCTTTATGCTTTCATTTGTACCAGGAGCCATACAAGCCAATTAAGAATTTCCCCCCACTCCCTCCACAAAAAAAATTGATCGTTATAGGAGGAGGTGTTGGCATTGGGAATTTGCACTTTTAAAAGGTTTCACCAAAACAAACAAACAAACAATTTAAAAGCTGTAATGGAATATCTTAAATAGGATTTGTAAAGGTAAAGCAAGGTTATGCCCAGAGAGAGAGAACACTGAGTAGGAGATAGAAGAGAGAGCAGCAGAACTCACACTGAGTTAGGCAGTCCTCTCTGAGAGTTCAGAGATTATGAAGACCCCTGTCACAGGCACTGGAAAAGTTAAAGACAAAGCAGAAGATCAATTCTCTCCACATCCACAGGTCCATTAGAGATAGGTCATTCTTTCCTCATGCATCTACAAGAACAGCTTTGAGCAGAGATAAAACATGTAAAGCTTTATTGAAAAAAAAGTCACATTTTCTTTCAGACAAGTTATGAACGGGGGATACATGTGCATTAGAGTGTCCATAATCATAGCTCTTGCTGCTTAAACACAACTGGCTCTTGCTATAATTGCTTTATACAAAGAAGGGTTTATAAACATAGAAGAATCAAAGTTACTGTGAAAACTACAGCTCAGAAATTCCTGTAATCTTTTTTTTTACAATAAAAAATATTCAACATGGTTTTCTTTTTTAATGGAATGGATTATTATAATTAGAACTTGGCTTTTAAATCTGAATAATGTCTTCCCCATCTTCTGAAGAAAGCACTTCAACTATAGAAACAATTCAAAGTCTCATCTTCATGGATGGACCCATCTGCTGAGTATTCTGATGAAAAGCCACCACTTCCCAGTAGATGTTATACTTGAAGATAACAATGTTCCAATAAAAACATGACATATGATTTCTAAAATAGAATGAGTTATCTCTTTCAAAAGCTAGTTTAATAATAGAAGTCTGGATCAAGAAACTCATAACCAGTAAGTCAGTGATTAAGTGCTAAAATTCATCTCCATGAATAGTACTGCTTTTAAGAAATCTGAAATTCAACACGCATTCCTCCAGTTAGTGGGATTGTAGCTAAATGTCTACCAAGGGCTCATGTTTCTCTTCCATAATGTAGAAGTGTTGCTGGGAAGTGGCTTCCAAGCCAAGAACTACATTTCTCAGGTACCCCTGCATCTGGTCTGCAAACTGCGGCTCGCCAGCCACATGAGGTTCTTTGACCTCTTGAGTGTGGCTCTTCCACAAAATACCATGGCCTGGGCAAGTCTATTTTGAAGAAGTGGCATTAGAAGAAGTTTAAGTTTTAAAAATTTGGCTCTCAAAAGAAATTTCAATCGTCGTACTGTTGATATTTGGCTCTATTGACTATGAGTTTGCCAACCCCTGATTTAGGTGAAGCCACAAATCTAGTTCTCACTAATGGAAGTAATGTGTGACACGTTCAGTGCACGGTGACTCAGAAAAGAGTTTTGTATCTTCAACTTCTTCTGAGAAGATTGTGAGACCTAAGGTCAGAGGTCAGCAAAAGATGGCCTGTGAGCCAAATCTCGTCCGCCACCTGTTCTTGTGAATGAAATCTCATGGAAGACAGCCATGCTTAGTTGTCTTTGGCTGCTTTCTGCACTGCAGCGATGGGATTGAGAAAGTGCCAGGATGATGTAGCCTGAAAAGCTTTAATATTGACTTTCTGGCCCTTTAAGGACAATGTCTTCCAGCTCTTGCCATGGGGGATATTGGAGACAGAGCATGGAAGGAGCCTGGGTTCTTAAATCATTATGATGTGGCAAAGTGCCTGGTCAGGAACATCTTGTTGGGATCTGAAGGAGTGGGAAAGAAATAAACTGCATTTGAGGTAGCTTACATTTTTTTTTATTTAAAAAGATTGTATTGTTTTAGTGTATATTAAAACAGAATTGGAGAGCCAAAGATTTATATGGCTGAAAGAATGCTTGAATAAAATTTCTAATTTGCTACAAAACTGGCTAATGTCTCAGGGCAATAAAAATGTAACCTTTGAGTTATCTTTTCTTTGGGACAGAAATTATTTCTATCACCACTGGACAAGATTCAATGGACTGCTATCAGACAAGAATAATTTTCATTATTACCAGTTTTTTTTTAGAAATCATTATCTATCTATTAAACAACAGTAAATACTGTAGCAATTCAAACAAAAGAACATATCCCTAATGCATCAGACAATTCCCAGCTAGCATGTCATCTAACACTAAAATACATGCAGCAATATCTTCTAGCTATTCCAAAGTTTTAATGGTTTCATAGGCGAGGTGAAGAAATATGGCCCTTGTGACTAAATTTACATGGATTCAATTCTAGAATCAAGGGATTCTGTGGCAGTAAGTACAAATTTATCTTTGTAATACACTATAAAGTCCTAGTTCTTATAGTTTTTCCATTGTTCTCTTTCAGCATAAAATATGTCGTTTTTCAAACTTGTTCTCCCCCAAAGTAACCGGAAATATTTTGTCAAGTCCTTGGTTTACCCATGACAAGGCTGCTAGCAGGGAGTGGAGTCTTCACAGCTCTGCACCGTGTGTGTGAATTCTCTAACCAGATGGAGAATGTTCTGTTTGTAATCAGTAGCTCAGTGAAGGAGGAGTGAGCCTTGGCTCCTCCTGCAGAAGGAATTCCAGCCAGAACCAGCACAACTTTCTTTAGCTGATTCCCTTCAGATAAAAGGTCAGCTCCACAGGCTGCCCAAAGATGTTGAGGAAAAGGGAAAAACCTACAATATTCTTTTTTATGTGTCCCTATGTGTTACTGCTGGTGTGTATCTCCCTCAGTGTATAAGTTGGTTTTCTAACATGTAGTTGAAATAATTTGTTTTAAAAATCCATAAAGCATTTCATATTAATATTCATATGCACAATAAACAAGTTTGACTATAAATTCAAGAGGCTGAACTAGAAAACCTTCAAGTTCTTGAGTTTGTAATCAAAGTTATTATTTTATATATGAAAGCTAACACTGGCAGAATAGGCATTCAAATAAACATTTAAAAAATATATTTTATTGAATTTTTACAGAGAGGAAGGGAGAGGGATAGAAAGTCAGAAACATCGATGAGAGAGAGACATCGATCAGCCACCTCCTGCACACCCCCTATTGGAGTTGTGCCAGCAAGCAAGGTACATGCCCCCAACCGGAATTGAACCTGGGACCTTTCAGTCTGTAGGCCAATACTCTATACACTGAGCCAAACCGGTCTCGGCTAAATAAACATTTAAAAAAAATGCCAAGTCTGGTCAGATTTGAGAGGAAAGGCTACATGAGAATTTGGGACATAAATAAATTGTGGTGAAGAGGAAAGTATTTTTAAACTCAGATAAGCATGACATGAGATAATTATGAGAGAATCAGTTTAAAATGTCTAAATTAAAAAATAAACCAACAAACAAAAAAACCCCCACAACAAAATGTCTAAATAGTGTTTCTGGAAAATCATACATTTTGATTTAAAACTGTAAAAACTAACAATCTAATGAAGCTTTTGTTTTTATTAAATTAATAGAGGCCCGGTGCACAAAATTCATGCACAGGGAGTGTGTGGGGGGGTGTCCCTCAGCCCAGCCTGCACCCTCTCCAATATGAAACCCCTCCAGGGATGTCCTACCGGGATTGGGCCTAAACAGGCAGTCGGATATCCTTCTCACAGTCCAGGATTGCTAGCTCCCAACTGCTCACCTGCTTGCCTTCCTGATTACCCCTAACCATTCCCCTGCCAGCCTGATTGATGCCTAACTGCTCCCTTGCCAGCCTGTTTGCCCCTAACTGCCCTCCCCTGCAGGCCTGGTCCCCCCCAACTGCTCTCCCCTGCAGGCCTGGGTTGCCCTCAACTGCCTTTCCCTGGAGGCCCAGTCACCCCCAATTTCCCTCCTCTGCCAGCCTGGTCATCCCTAACTGCCCTCCCCTGCAGGCTTGATCATCCCTAACTGCCCTCCATTGTAGGCCTGATCCCTCCCAACTGTCCACACCTGCTGGCCTGATCACTCAAAACTGCCCTCCCTTGCAGGCCATCTTGGGCAGCCATCTTGTGTGTTGGAGTGATGGTCAATATGCATATTACTCTTTAATTAGATAGGATAGAGGCCTGGTACATGGGTGGGGGCCAGAGGGTTTGCCCTAAAGGGTGTCCCAGATCAGGGTGGGAGTTTTCTTGTGGGGGTGGTTCAGCCTGGGTGGGAGGCCTGTGATGGTTTGGGTTTGCAGGCCAGCCATGCCCCCTGGCAACCCAAGTGGAGGCCCTGGTATCTGGGATTTATTTATCTTCTACAATTGAAATTTTGCAGCCTGGAGTGGAGCCAAGCCTCCTGCTTGCTCTGTGGCTGCAACCATTTCTGTAGGGATTTATTTATTTTCTATAATTGAAACTTGGTAGCCTTAAGTGGAGGCAAAGGCTGGCCAGGGCTGTGGAAAGCTTGGCTTCCTCCATCACTGGGGGCAACCCTAGTCTCCTGCCCTTGCAGCTCTGCGGCTGCCGCTATTTTTGTTGGAATTTATTTATGTTCTATAATTGAAACTTTATAGCATTGAGTGGAGGCCTTGGCCAGCCAGGGTGTGTGGAAAGCTTGCCTTCCTCCATCGTCGGGGAAATCCAAGCCTCCCTCCTGCTTGCTCCGTGGCCACAGCCATCTGGGGTTAATTTGCATACTCACTCTTGATTGGCTGGTGGACATGGTTAGTGGGTGTGACTTGTGATATAGCAGAGGTATGGTCAATTTGCATATTACTTTTATTAGATAGGATTTTAATTAAATATTTTGGAGTACAGTTTTCATCAACAGTACTCTTAACTATCCATTATACTCTGTTTTCTTTTTGGAAACCTTGTTAAATATTCATTCATTTGTTCACTCATTCATCCAACAAATTCAATAAGTGCCCATAAAGCATCCTTATTGCTCTGGAAGTTTGGTATTGCCTCCCACACCCCATAGGGCACATCATTATAAGGGAGAGTTGACTCTGAGGCCAAGCTGCTTAACTTTGACTCTAGCCACCTCCACGTATTAGCTGTGTAACCTTGAGCAAGTTATCAAAGGTTGTCATGCTCAGCATCTTCATCTGCAAAATGGAAATTAGTAAAAATTCCTACATCACTGGTTCTTTGGGAATATTAAATTAAATTCTCTATGAAAAATTCCTAGAACAGTGAAGGCAAATTGTGAGTAAAAATATATTGCTATAATAAGTATCTGTAAAATGGTTCCACTCAAACATAACATATCACATAAAGGAAACACATTTAGCACTTACCAAATATTTCTCCTTGTACTCATCTCTCAATAACATAAAAAATACCTTTTTTCTCCTCTCAACCAACTAAACTAAGACAAGAGAGTCAGGACAAAGGCATTCTTGCTTCCTGATTTAATTGCCTGTTCAGAGAAGGGCAGTTCATGTGGCCGGCTTTCTCAGATGGCAAGTCTACATGAGTCAGCTCAGTTAGTTAGTGATATTGCCATAGGCATTGTAACTGTTTGGGGAAATGACTCCAGGAAGAGGATGTGTGGGTGGAATGCACAGCACAGCCACCTTCCCACTCCTCAGCCAGCAGAGCAATGCTTCCAGAGGCCAAGGAGAGTCTACGCATAGAATGCATCTTTATATCCAGCTGTCATCACTGCCTCATGAGAACTTGCATTTCCTTCCCTTCCATTTTAATTAAGCTCACGTGCCTGAGACCAGAAACTTCATGGACAATTGCTGCACCATCCCTAATCCCACCTGTTATAGTGCTCACGTGATCTCAATACAGAGGCAACCATCTCATTAATAAAGTTGTACCACTAGCAATAATGTGGTGTCTCCATGACCACCTTGCCAGCCAGCAGCGCCCAGTGTTAAGATTCAAGTGCATTCAAATTTGTATTTTATGTATAATATGAGAATGTGTGGCATCTATTTTTGGGGGATACGCTCTATTGTAATGAGCAGAAGACTAGACACAATAGTATATACAATGGAGCCTGTAACCTTGGGAGAACCATTTGATGTCTGTGTGCTATTTGGGATGAGATGAATATTGATGCCTGAAGGGCGGTTGTTAAGCCAAATGTGGAAATTTTTGAAAAAGGAAAGAGCTAAGCAAATGTAGCTAGTAATATAACCTCTGACACAAAGATGAAAGTCTTCAAGGGTGATTTAATTGACAATGACTAGGGAGTAATCTGTTTCCTTATGCCTCCTCATACAACAGAAGGTGACTAGGAAGTTCACATTGGGTTGTTTATACAGCAACTTTCCAACCCACTGTGACATGCAGATTATGTACCTTCTGCTAAATTTGTATCCAATTGACAGTAATGGACAACTTGGCAGGGTCCAAATGGGTAGCACTATAGGACTAACATTCTTACCCACAATGACTGAGAAACGCTCCGCCCCCCACTTTTATTTTTTGTCCAAGCCACGATTGATTGGAAAGAGATCTCAGCCTGGAAATGGAGATGAGCAGATCTGAGCTGGTTGTGCTAACAAAGCAAATGGTAAACGGATCACTTGCTATACAGCAGGTTCAATTAAAAAAAGGGGAGGGGGCTGCTGTGGGAAACTTGAGGGCCACAAAGGAATAATTTGAAACACCTCATTAATGACAGGAAAGAAGTGATAATGAGTCCTTCTCTGGGGGCAGAGGGCCAGCAGGGCATACCAAAGGCCACTTCTAATTAATATTTTTAATATTAGTGCTAATTGCCTCAGAAAGAGGGTCTGTGCCTAAACCCTACCAAAGCAAGACAGCTTTCTGAGGCAGCAGCCCAGCTTCTTCCTGGATTTCACTGGTTGTACACTTTTGAGAAGCAGAAAATGATGTAAACGCCTTCCATCATTCAGTTCAGTTTCTTATTTAGAACACTGTACTAAGGTGCCAAGTTAATGGTTTTAATTTTTATTTCAAAAAGCAGTCTCTTTGATCTGTTTCAGGTTCTCAAATCACTCCCCTAATCCTGCTAACATTTCACCATAAGAATTAGGTTCTAGAGCATCCGGAGAAGCATGTGGCGATGCTGTGTGTATTACAGACACTCCTAGAAGGCAGCTAAGAGTTCATGATCTGCTGGGGCAGCTGGACTTTCCTGTGAGGAGGTCCAAGCCTGGCTCTACAATCTGGGAGCCATGTTTAGGAGGCGTCTCTAAAGTTCCAGGCACCAGGGGAGGCACTGGGTACCTGAAGCGGGTGATGGAGGAGGTGACAGTCTGGAGGGACACAGACAGGTGTAGAATCAGCCATCTCCAAGGTCATAGCTATCAAATGATCAGAGCAAGCCTGGGGCTTTGTGAGCAAGGACAGAATGATGCGCTCTGCTCACTCAGTCCTGAGCCCTGAGGACCAGTGGGGTTTCATCAGCCAGTGGGAAAAGAAAAGAGGCTCAAGAAACGGGAAAGTCATGTGCAAAGGTACATGGGGTAGTTAGGGAACCAGATGGTGGAGGTAGTAGGACATCACTGAACCTCAGATTTTCCACTATAAATTTATGCCACGCAGGTATGTCCTAAGAATTCAATAAGGTGATGCTAAGCTAGTTCCTTTATTTCAAAGAAGGGTTTGGGGATCACCTGTGTCAGAGTATCTGAGGTGCTTATCAAAAATCCATATTACTGCACCCCAACTCTGACATCCTAAATTTAATCTGGGGTGCAGCCTGAGGAGGCAACTTTTTAATAAGTACTTAGGTACTAAAGATGGAGAACCACTGGTGTCGTTTATAGAGATTCTGAGCAATTCAGAGGTGAACTGAACTGATTTCACAGACCTGCTGTGTAGTGAAAGGACTAGGTCAGCATGTTTTCAAAGCTGGACTGAAGTGAAAAAAAATAGAACGATGTATGTGTACACATACTGGGAAGAGATATTTCCCCTGAGTCTTTTGTCTTGATCTATATAGAAATGCACTTAAAGAAGTCTGAACTGAGAACTTGCAAGAATATATATTCAGATACTGCATTTAATAGTGCATATAGTGCTATATACATATTATTTCACCAAGTCAGCATTAAATATCAAGTAATTCTAACTGCAGTGCAGCAAGAAATTTGAAATCTCTCCATAATTTTACTTGAAATTATATATTATTTTCCTTCAATGAGTACTTTATGATTTAACATTATGAACCAATATTTTTTTTTCTGCCAAAGCCTTTTTTTTAAAGGCTTAGCAGTGAAAATAACTGTACTAGTATCTATGAAAAAAATACTTGGTTAAGTGGGCCTATATATCACTGTAATTGCTTTCTACTGGCAAGTTAGTAGCCAAGTAAAATGGGATATTATTCAATTGTTGAGACTTGGGATTTACTATCATTAGTGTAGTTCAAGTTGAATGTGATTGTGGAAGTTTCAAATACAGTGCAAAAAAAGAATTTAAAGCTGTGACTTCTGAGCTGGGAAAGGGGAATCTGAAATAGGTCAGGAAGGAAGTTCCAGGGGAGGGAATAGCAGGAAAAGGGGTGGGTGGGAATGAAATGTACCTAGAGAGAGCCAGTGGTACTGAAGAGGGAGTAGGATTTGGAAAAACACTTGTAGTCACATCCAGGCATCTTCATGTACTTTGCAAATTAATTAGCTATATAATCCTCAATTTCTTCAGTAAAATAGGAATTTTATTGTCTGTGTCACAGGGCTGCTATGAGGATTCAATCTCAGCAGATACTGGACATTAAGCAAGAGATAACTATTACAACTAAACACAGGTACATCTGACAGCAACTCTAAAACACACATACAGGTTTTCTTTTTAATCATCAGAATGAGTTTCAGCCATTGATTTGGTGTCTGAAGAATTGAACATAACCTCTGCCTTTCCAATGTCATTAGCCACACAGGCTGAGAACAGTTGAACCTCTGATGGACAGGCTTATCAGAGAGTGCCTTTGGGAAGCAGGGTTTCTTTCCACAGCAACTCATTTGTTCCTAATTCTTCAAAGATGAGATTGTATAAACAGCTGCCGATTTTATAAACACAGTCGGAACGCCTGTTGGCGCTAGAACGTTTTGATGCTTATAAACCAGTTGGAGAGGGATTCATAATATCAGCTGGTACGTACACAGAGTGCTCAGCTTACACATGGTTAAAAAATAAAAAAGGGTAAGGTGGAGCAATTGAGTCAGGCCAAGCTCCTAGCCATGCCTTTTAAACAGAAGAAAATGGGAGACCACGGCTTTGTCTCCAGCCACGAGTTCAGAAAATGTAAACATCGAGGGCTCCAAAGAAAAATGGTAGACACCCATGACCTTTCTTTAAAAGGACAGTAGAATGTGAAGATGCTCACCTGGGGAATTAGAATTTCTATGTGAAGTCTTAAAAGGAAAATAAAATATGATTGCAAATGGTCTTATAAATTCCAGCCAGGCCCACAGCCCCTCAGCCCATAGAGTCCTGGAAAGGTCGGGGGAGTAGGCTGTGAGGATGGAGATCTGAGTAATTTTGTGGTGCATGGGCTATGGATTTCCTCTGGGCAGAGCCTGCTCCAGTTAAGCAATATTCTTAGATCCACCCTCTTTAGAAAGCCGCAAAGGGGAGATGCCTATGTATGTTGTCTCCCCAACTCAGGATTATATATCAGCCTCTGCCAGGAGATCTGGTCACTAGGTTCCAGGCATCATGGAGGGAGACTGAGAAGCAGGGGTGTGAGCAACAAGTCAGCAGTGTCATATCCTTGAAAGCAGCACTAATTTCCTAGCAAGACACACCGTAGCTCATGTTTGCCTCCTTCCTGGCCTGCATCAGGCCGCACCTGGTGTAGTCTTGTAGATTCACTTAGGTTAAGCTCATTTGAATTCACTGTTCCCTAGAATCATACTTAGTAATCATGTAAAAAAAATTCTTTTTTTTTTGGAACAGGCTTTTCATCTGCACCGTCTAATTCCCATCTCACCTACTTATCCCTAGAATAGTTTAAAGCACATGTAGCCAATTCAGGGATGTTGGAGGGAAATGAAAAATAATTAGCAGCAGTAATTTTGTTTAACTTATTTAAGTGGAAAACACAAAGTATTTTTTTCTACAAATATTGATTTTATAGAGTTTTAAATCAAATGTCAAAATTCTGAAATCTGTGACAACAGAAATAAATCTCCCAGAGAAGAAAACCTCCATGAGTCATTTTCACTTCTTTTGTTATTGTAGTCATTTTATTGGAAAAACAAAATACAATGCTTTTCTGGAGACAAAAGCACAATCCCTAGTTCTAAACCTCTGTCAATGCAGCACAAAAGCACAGAGATGTTTTGTTTAACACCAGAGACCTGCAAATGAAAAACTGAAAGTCATTGGTAACCAAGGAAACTAACAATGAACGGTTGGGTGTCACTGGGACTCTTTCAAAGGAAGATAAGAAGGGGCAGAGAGAAGATAATGCGACATAGGTTAAATCCCAGTGTGAGGAAAGATGCATTATGCCAGTGGTCGGCAAACTGCGGCTCTCGAGCCACATGCAGCTCCCAAGCTGCGGTTTGCCACTTTGTTGACTAATGAGTTTGCCAACCACTGACCTAGACTATCAATTCCAATAATTACAGGCTGTTGTTGTTCCTTGTTATTAAGCTCCTATCCCAGTGGTCAGCAAACTCATTAGTCAACAGACCTCGGCTCGCAAGCCGCATGTGGCTCGGTGCTGCAGTTTGCCAACCAATATGCCAAAGCATCCTGTAAATACTATCTCTATTTGCATTTTGCTGATTTTTTTTTGGCGGCGGGGGTGGGGGGGGAAGGTAACAAAATTCCCTGCTACCAATAATTCAGCACAAAGAGCACATATTTTTGGTCTTAGTCTACAGAGTTGTGTTAAAAGAGTTAATGTTTCATCTACCTGTGACCCTTTGGGTTTCCCCAATTTTGCCTTCAAGGGCTGTCATCCCAAAGTACATACCAGACATTTCCTGACAAAATATTTATTTGCTGTTGTGATTGCCAAGTTATCCTTCCCGGAATATAACATTGTCAACTCTACCTATCATGATGCGTACCCAAATATCTGCCTACACCATCATCTCTCTCCATTTTAAGTCTCCAGACACAGCCATAGGATGGCAGCCCTGCACCCAGAGGAAAGATAGAGGAAACAAGATGCAGAACCCTGGGGCAAGAAACAGACAACCAAAGAGACAGAACAAATATACAGATTGAAAAAAATGAAAGACACCCAACTGGAGAAATAGCAAGAGAAAACACAGGAATAGTAATTTGTCTAAGTTAGCTCTACAGCACTATAGGTGGGAAAGAGGGAGTGAGTGGAACGTTAAGTTGCCATCACTCAGGGCTGGCTTTCTAGACCAGCTGGACCAAGAGCAGAGAAGGAAGCTTCTGAGGTTGGAAATGTGGCAGGTGTGACTGAAGGTAGGAAAGAACAGTTCCTACTTGGTGTAAGCAAGTGATTGTGTGAGTGCCTAAGTGTAACAGGGCTTGCTCATTTAGAACAGGGAGTATAATCTGCAGTGTAAGAAGGGGCTGGTGGGGTAAAGATGCACATGACTAGGAATCTGGAGGTTATAGAATTAGAACTGAAAGAGACTTTGAAAGAAAAAGTTATACTGCTCAGCCATTCATCTTCAGGCAGATGAATATCCACACGGTTGGGCATATAAAATGGAACCTTTATTTTTTTTTTATTTTTCTCAAAGGAGACTCTATGAGCTTACAAATATTATTGGTGTCACCATTTCCTAACTGCTTTCTGGGCACCAGATGGCTCAGTTGGAAGTTTATAAGTATTATGTTTAATCCCCCGTGATAATCCTGGAAGGTATGCATGATTATCCTCATTTCACTGATGAGAAGTCTGTGGTTAGAGAAGTTAGGTAACTTGCTCAAGATCACACAGTTATTTGAGTCTGGGATTCAGATCTAAGTCTGAATCCCAAATCAGAACATTCTGACTATAGCTGTTGCTTTTCCGAGAGGTGCATTTCAGAGGGCACACGTGTCATGGAATCATTTCTGTATGTAGCCCACCTCAATCCTCTGGTCCTGAAAACATGATCAAATACTTAAGACAGATAAATATTTGACATTATCATGAACTGAAAGGAGCAAATTCCTTTGGTTATCCTTTAGATTTTCTACCAGTGATACGGGGTAGAAATATGATACCATGCACAGTTTACACATCTGCTGTCCTATTCTGTTCTTGGGTAATGCTACTAAGAAAGCTATAAATTAAATTGCTTGTAGAATTGTAGTCCAAGGGGACCTAAAACTGTCTACTTATGGTTTCTTTTTGGAAGCAAGCCAGGAATTTCTTGGCAGGGAGTGAATGGTCAGACCTTAGGTACCATCCTAAGATATTTTTAATGTGAGCTTTGTCATGCAGGAAGTTGCTTCCAATTAGGCTTAAGTAGTGAGCAAAAAAATGCTGTCTCCAGGGAGGCACCATCACCCGACTGAATGGAAGCTGCTTGACGGAATGAATCAGACTTCAGGACTTGGGGAGAATGCCAAGCAACAAACTAGTTCTGCATCTAGTAGATGGGGCTGTAATTTCTTTTTTATTGGCTGGGAGGAGGGGGTGAAATGTTGCAGGTGAATTAATGTTCTGAGGAAGTCCCCATAGGCAGGTGGAATGTCAAAGTGTTCTATGTAAATCTGAGGGGTGAAAAGGTTGACCTTAACACATACATGGGGTCAAGCCAGAGCTTAGAAAAGGAGTTGGAAAGTGGTGGCTGGTTAAATCGGGTATATGGTCTGTTTTGTTATGAACAGAATGACTTTTGCACTTTAAAGGGTTATAAAGGAAAGAATATTAAACAGAGACCATATATGGCCTGCCAAGCCTAAAATATTTACTATCCAGCCCCCCTTTTTTGTTGTTGTTGACCTTGGCTTGAACATTGACACATGGGATTTTAGGGCCCCTCCATGCCGCATGGTTCCACTCTGGGTGTTCGATCATTTGTGCTTTTTACCTTGTACTCAATTTCTGGTTCAAGCTTTCCTCTCTCTTGGATCCTTCCACTCAGCTTAAAAATACCTTTATGTTTCCTCAGATAAGGTCTTTCTCCTTGACCAAATTCAGGCTCATCTGAGCCCTCTTCTAGATGATGCCTCAACCTTGGCCTACAAGGACTGTACCCTCACCACTCTACTAAAAGCCTCGAACAAACTCTAGCATAGTTCCTAACAGCTCAAAGCTATGTGTCTGCATTGACTTTCCTGCCCCCCGCCTTAAGTTCATGCCTGAGAAAACTCAAAGCCACTAAAAGAATTTACTATTTGTTCCAGCTAACACCTGACGATAGGACCCCTATCTCTTAATCTCTGTGGGACTATAGGAGCCTAATTTTGATAAGGGTCAAAGTTAAAAATCCCAGGGGGCCTAATCCACTTCCCTGATGCTACCTGTATCATTCCCCCTGTATCATTCTTTCTTGTAAAGTACCCAGTCACCTCTGCACAGATCCAAATTGAGTTCAGTTTGTATGGACTCTTCCATAGAGATTATTGAATAAAATTAGCCTTTAATGAGTGTCACCTTCTTCTCTCTCTGACACCTCCCACATCTCCCACATTTAGTCCCTTGTTAGAGTGGCCTTCATTCACCACCTCTGAGCTCTTCTCTCCCCTCCCACCCACTACTCAATCCCAGCCATTAGCATGCTGCCTCCGCCCAATCCCTATTGACCTCCTAGGAGCCTCCTTCCATCTCATCATCCAGGGCCTTGGCAGCTCTTCTTTCTGAAACTTCCCAAGAGAGCAGGGCACTGCCATCAGCTGGTTCTACTCCTTCTCTGACGAAACTGTCTTTCCTCCAATCCACCTTCAATGTTGGTGCTCCCTGCGGTCTTTCCTTGGCCATGTCCACACTCTATGCACCACACCTTTGTTAATGGTTTCAACTGGCACAATCTACTGTCCAAAGGTTAATATCTTTTGAGTCTCTGGACATCTCCTCTCAAACTCTGAATGTGCCAAACCAAACATCTCACCCCCGGACTTTCTCCTCCTCTTATATTTCTTTTCTCAGTTAAAGCAACTCCATTGGCCTAGCTTAGAAACACAGAGACATTTCTCTCCTGCTCCTTCTCACATTTTATCTCAAAACCACTACATCCTATGGAGGACATCGAGAAGATAACTAACATTTACTGAGTATCTATTATCAGAAAACCATGCTAGACAACTCACATAGGTGATATCACTAAATCTTCACAACCACCTATGAGACTGGAATTATCATCACCATTTACAAATCAGGAAATTGAAAGCCAGAGAGTTGCAACCATCCCTAAGGTCTCACTGCTAGTGAGAGACAAATGATTCCAGAACGTATGCGCCAACGTGCTGCTTGGGCAAGTTAAAGTGGTGGTATACAATGGAGGCAAAGAGAGTGAGACCAGAAATGAATCTTTGGATCTGAGCTTGGCTCAAGTCATTTATTTCTTGTACACGTCTATGAAAAAGTCATGATGCTGGACCTCCTGTATCTGTGTGAAAAACGAAGATAGACACACCACCTCCCCTCTCTTCATGAACTGCCCTGCTGAGGGTATGTGCCAGGGTGGGCAAATGATCTGGAACAGGTGGTGCCAAGACCCCGGGGCCCAGGACTGCACACAGGCATGTTTCCCTAGAAATCTTTATTAAGCCTTCCTGCACCTCGGGCTCACACAGCTCGGTACATTCTGGCCAGCTAGCCCATGATTTAGAATCTTTATTTCAGAAGAATAGCAATAAGGTGCCCAGGTAAACTCCTGCTGCCCCCCCACCCCCCACTGCCAAGTTTGTATTGAGATGAAAAAAAAAAAGGGCAATCAGCAGCTTATAGCATTCAAGTACTCTTTTAGTTCGGACTGTAAACGCTTTCTACAGCTTACATATTCTAGGAGCACTCAGGTATGAAGAAAACAGTGCTTTCAGCAAGGAATTCACCAATCCGAATGTAATAATTTATTTTTGATTATATATAGGTATGCATTGTCATTACCAGTCTTGTGTGAGAAATGTTTGTCTAATATTCCAGATTCATTCAGTCTTAAGAACATTTAACTAGCTAACTCTTGCTAGAAGGCGCTGTTTGCTAAAGAGGAAGAAGCAGTGAGATTTTTACCCTTATTATCTGGGAGATGTCTGATGAAATGCCTCTCCTTGCTCCTCCTTGTGGGTTCTTCCCTATCTTCTGAGGCTGCTGAGGATGGGAGCACTCCATGCTCACACAGATGATGGTGCAGTCAGTCCCTGGAGAAGCCAGAGCTCCACATAATGGCAGCCTGTAACTATTTACAACTTCTCCAGTTCACTGAGCCGGAGCACATGGCATCCGATCTCGGCATTTTGGGCTCCCCGTTTGCTCTCACTTGGACAACAACAACTATCTTCCCTCATGTAAAGACCTTCTATTGGGACTCACTGTTGGATGGGATTTAAAGCAGGCCCCTTGATAAAGATCTCTTTCTCCCTTTGTACCAGAGCCTAGAGCCTTGTGTCTCAAACTTCAATGGGCACAAGTGACCTGAGGATCCTATTAAAAATGCAGATCAGCTGAATCCAGTTTGGCTCAGTGGATAGAACATGGGTCTGCAAACTGAAAGGTACCAGGTTCGATTCTGGTCAAGGGCACGTACCTTGGTTGCGGGGTGTGCAAAAGGCAGCTGATCAATGTTTCTCTCTCATCGATAATTCTAACTCTCTATCCCTCTCTCTTCCTCTCTGTAAAAAAATCAATAAAATATATTTTAAAAAATAAATAAAAATGCAGATCATGTCAGCAGATCTCAGGTGAGGCCTGAGATTCTGAATTTTTAACAAAATCCAAGGTACTGTCAGTGTTCTGAGGATAAGCTACTAGATAGATTCAGGGATGCTGTGATAGCATCGCCCCCCATCCCCCCCGCACAATCTTCCTTTAATACAAAATCAAGCTTCTTTAACACAGTCAATCTATCTACATACACAGAGGTGAGAAAACCACCCAGCTGCTTCCGTTGGAATAAACAGTGTTGAGAGCAATGGCAGATCTGCTCTGGTATAAAGAGAAAAAAATCACTTGCCTGGGGGATGGGGGATAATGTCCTTTCTGCTTTTGTCTCCAAACTACCCCATAGTCCCAGAGGGAAAGGATCCCTGAATCTGAGCACAAACTGTCTCCAAAGATATGGAATCTCTTGTTTTGTTCATTCTTCCTCCTTGGGGGCGAGTGACGGAGGCTCAGGGGGCAGGAGAGAATGGTTGCTGCCATCTCGGGTGGCAGTGCCCTCCCTTTCACTGCCTCACCTCAGAGCTGTACTTGATATGTCTGAGAATTTAATCTTAAAAAAAGAAGAAGAAAAGAAACCAAGAGCAAAAGGATGCGCTATTCTTTTTTTTGCTATTGTTGCTGATCCTTACACGAGAATATCTTTTTCATTGAGTTTTAGAGAAAGTGGAAAGGTGAGGGGGTGGGGAGGGAGGAAGGAGGAGAGAGAGAGAGAGAGAGAGAGAGAGAGAGAGAGAGAGAGAGAGAGAGAGAGAGGAAGGAACATCATGTGAGAGAAACACATGGCTTGGTTGCCTCCTGCCCACATCCCAATCAGGGTTGGGAATAGAACCTGCAACCCAGGTACAACCCTTGACCAGTATGGAACCCGAGACCCACTGATGCATGAACCAGCGCTCTAACCACTGAGAAACACTGGCCAGGGAATATGTCTTATTGAGTGAGGCATGGCTTCTGTGGCAGAAAAAAAGAAAAAAGCCAGCCACAGGGACAGCTGTGTGAGTGCACACTTATGGACAGAGCAATCACACATGAATGTGTGATGCCATTGTAAGGAGATCCCCCCCAAAGCCCATGTTCCTATTAGGGATGGACAGGCACTTTTCCTGCTTCTGCTGCTCCCATCAGTTCACACATCGGTACTCGTACTAGTTGCATAAAAATCCCTCCTTCTTCCTAGACTTCAGTGCTTTTGGCAGTCTTGTGCCCTCTCAATAGGAGCTTGCATTTAGTTTGCTAAAATCCAAAAATCTAGCAAACATCATGGTTTGGCCCTTGTCTATCTTACCGGGCTGGTCTCCTGCCCCTTCGCTCACCCTAATCATCTTTCAAATTACCAATACTGGCTGAGAGCCAGACTCTGTGCCTTGGACCCTACAAACTCTCCATGCTCTTTCATTCTTTAGGGCTTTTAACCTCACTGCCCCATTACCAACAGCTGCCCTGTGACTACTGGTACTCGTGAGTACTAGTCCTATCAAGAAACAAGGCTCTGAAAGCCAATTTGCCTGCTCAGAGTAAACCGGACAACATGCTCTTCATCACATGAGATGCTGCCTCTCAGAGTAACCTGTCGGAATGATTAATTTTGTTGTATTTGATGTGACGTGTCTACTCTCCAACCCAAACCACAGGGAGTACTTTCCTCCTCCCTTTTTCTTCACTCCTTTGTTTCAGGACAGTGATCCATGGACAGCATCACTTTGATCTAGGGATCGAGAGAGGGTTTGACTGTTCTGAAGAGCAAATGCGTTAGCTCCAGAATTTGCTTTATTGCACTAACTTGAAAGGCAATGAAAGGCTCTGGGGTTGATGGTCGGAATGACAAGACACTTTGCAGGGCCCTAAAGAACTCATAGGCTGGAGAGTGTGTCTGGAAGATAGTGACTGGCAAATGTACAAAGTAGAACAGATCTATCTGGAAACTGTGGGAGCACAGAGAAGGGTATAAGCAACCCTGCCTGGGTGAATCTCAGAGGAGGTGGCATGACCCCTTACTGTTCAACAGCCCCAACTTGTTTTCTTAGAGGCTGAATGAATACTTTCCTTGGTCAAGAATCACTTGCTCAAGCCAAATTAAGCTTCCAGATGACCCTAGGTTGAAAACACATCAATCTGACTTAGTTCAGATCGTTTTACCTGGGGTGCTGAGTGATGTGAGACTTTATGAACCTAAGAAGGAAGGTTTCTAGAATTGGTTTCAAAGAGAGGAATTCCCTCCTTCTGAAACACATTAGCAACTATGTCACAAATAGTAAAAAAACAGGGAGACATCCCCTGAGACTTCCAGGTTTCATAAAGACATTTCTGATACCTTTCACTGGGCATAGGATATGACTTTGAGATAATCAATGCTTGTTTCTAATGGTTGCGATGATACTGAGCAGACAGAATGGAGATGCTCATGTTCTCAGCTCCACAGGGGCTTCTGGGGATGGGAGGTGGGGCAGGCACTGTGCTTATTCATCTCGGTATGCCAGCACTTGGCACAGAATATGTTATTTCATAGAAGTTTGGTAAATACTGAATAAACAAACAATTCCTATTAACAGTGAGTTGGTAATTCAAATCTCATTGCTGTATTCTAAGTGTATTGTACTTGTAGAAATCAACTTAGTGACTGATGATTTAGGTTATATAAGCAGTATCCTATAATTATGTTTATACTTGTTAGGACAAGTACAATTTGTGTCTGCCCATTTAATCTGCTTTAGTACAATACACATTGGAGAGACTTTCTAGTTAAAACAATTTTCTTACTGAGTTCTAGAATCTATTTTCCCAATGGAAACCACATAATGCAGCCAAAAAGGTTTCAGATCTCTTGTCTCTGTTTGCCAATTTTTATATTCTATTTGACAGAATTAAACTCTGAATCATGA
>PVJN01038182.1:0-20101 GCA_004026805.1 Lasiurus borealis
CCCCCCTCCCCGCCACTCGGACCCCTCGCGCACAGTCCTGGCCCTCTGCCACCTGAACCCCTGCCCGCTTGGCAGCCTCCAGGCTCCCTGACAAGTGTCTGACCAGCTGCCAATCTCGATTCTCCTCAAGAACCGTCTGCTTCTGCCGGCAGCTGGAGTGCCCACTTGGGTTTAAAAATAAACCCCCTGTCTGCCTCTCTCCAGCCTGACCCCGGGAACTTCCTGCAGGTCGAGCCCGAGCCTCTGAAACGAGGAGGCGCCCCCACGCCAGAGGCCCCCGCAAGGCATCTGTCCCAGGTCCCCCCCGAGGACAGACGGGGTGACGGTCATCCCGGGAAGCCTCACGGGTCAGGAGGCGCCATCCCTCTGTCCTCTGAGGATCATTTCTGGTCACGGGGTTCAGCCCAGGAGTGGGGTGGGGGGAAGCAGGGCTGCAATGAGCGGGGGGGGGGGAGACTCGGGGTTGCCAGATAGACGTCTTTACAGAACTGTCACCTCCAGCCTTTACGGGGCGCTCACAGCAAGGACACGGGGGGGCACCAGCCTTTCCTGGAGGATGCGCCTCCCTCTCCGGCCATTCAACCCTCCCACCCCCATTTCACCTGCCTCTGCTCACCCACATAACGCTCCCCTCCCACTCCGCTCTCAGCCTGAACCCCACTCTTCAGGCCATGCGGAGCCCCACTCGCATTCTTAGCAGTGCCCTTGGGTCCTCCCCACAAAGGTCAGCCCCTCCCCTTTTACACTGAACCCCAGGGCCTCCTACCTTCTGAGGCCATCACCCCGCCACTTTCCAACCCTCTCCCCTGCCCTCCCCCTCCTCCCAGAGCCCTAGATCTTTCCAGCCTTAAAAATAAAAGCAAAACCCCTCTGGCCACGGCCACATTTCTCATTGTTTTAATCCTTGCCCAGCGCTGAGGGAGGAGCAGAGTAAACAAAGCTTAATCAGGTGCGTGTAATTGAGTAGGTGTTTCCCCACGGATGTTCAGAGAGAGGGGAAGGGGGGGAAGCCAGAGAGAAATATAGTGAAGGAAACGCATGGATCATGTATCGGTTGCCTTCTGCAGGTGCCCGACCAGGGCCGGGCAGGAGCCTGCAACTGGAGAATGTGCCCCTGACCGAGCTGAACTGGGCCCTTCAGTCCGAAGGCGAGGCTCTCTGTCCCCTGAGCCAAATTGGCCGGGGCCCAGCCCCGTTTCTTGGTAGAAACGCCTGCGGCCTCCACCTTCCCTCAGCTCTCACTGGTGCCGAGCCCGCACGGCCCTGGGTGAACCTGAACTCAGGCTCCCGTTCCCCACTCTCAGCCCCACGGTGGGCGCTGTATGCACCCCGCTCTCAGCCCCACGGTGGGCGCTGTATGTACCCCACTCTCAGCCCCACGGTGGGCGCTGTATGTACAGCGCCAGCGCGGCCAGGTGGGTGAGCTGGGGAGGGGGCGGTGGAGGGTTCAGGGAAGACCGGCAGGAGAAGGCTGGGGCTGGCGGACGCTGCCCTGTCTGATGGAGAGACGCGCCTCGCCTGTGAACCCAGGCTTTATTCTGCAGCCGGATTCCGAGGCAGAGTGGGGGCTGCTCACGATGCTGACCACGTGCTCGCCGGTGTCCAATCTACTCAATTACTGGCACCTGGTGGAGCTTTGTTTACTGGCTGCACCTCCCTCGGTCCACGGCACTCAGCCACGTGGGACCACAGGTTCGGCCCATAAGGTCTAGATTACAACTATGGCCTTTGGCTGTGACTGTGCGGGGACCGGCACGTGGCTTTGCTGCCAGAGGATCTGCCTCTCCTTAGCCCAGGCTTGACCCTGTCCCAGTGCGGTGGCCGCTCTCCACACTCACCCAGGCCTGGGGCACGCTCTCAAGGTCGCCACCTCCAGTACCTCTCCTGGTCCATCCCATCATCGGGATCCTAGCAACGGTCCCGCCACTCCTCTGGCCCTTCCTTCCCGGCCCTCCTCACCGGGAGCTCGGCCGCACCTGTCTGGCCCCTACTGGCCTCGCCAGCTCATTTGGGGCCCGTCTTCCCCTTCGGTTCCAGCCTCAGGGATGCCTTTTCCTTCTGGCTGGTTCTCGCCCTTAAACTCATTTACAACCTCACCCCCACTGCACCTGCTGTAGGTCTACCTACTGCACCTCCTCTAGGTCTCCATTTACCTCACTCGCTCCAGGGAGCCAGCAGCCTGGGTTGGGGGGGGTCTCCCCCACAGAGCACTCAGCACTCTGCCTGGGGAGAGCCGCTCTGCCCCCAATAGGCATCGCCAGGGCCATGAAGAGGGAGGTTAGGGCTGCCTTTGACAGCGTCACATTCCCAGGCAGTACTCTGGTGTCTGCAATTCGTGGTGTTTAATAAATGTTTGTGGACTGGGCCGAAACTAGTTTGGCTCAGTGGATAGAGCGTCAGCTTGCGGACTGGAGGGTCCCGGGTTCGATTCCAGTCAAGGGCATGTATCCTGGTTACGGGCACATCCCTGGTAGGGGGTGTGCAGGAGGCGGCTGATCGATGTCTCTCTCTCATCCATGTTTCTAACTCTCTATCCCTCTCCCTTCCTCTCTGTAAAAAATCAATAAAATATACTTTTTAAAAATCAATAAAATATATTTAAAAAAATGTTTGCTGACTGAGAAATCACAGTGCCATCGGAGACTAAAGCAGGCTGGATGGCTGGATGTTGAGCTAGGAGAGGGGCTGGCTCACAGCTGTTCTGTGTCACGAGTTGAATCTGGAATTGGGCTGATTTGGGGCGGGGGGTGGAGACCAGTTTCAGGTGAGACCTGCCCCGTGGCGTGTGGTCCCTGTGGAAATTTCTCTCAGGCTGCACAATGGGAAAGAGAATCCAGAGAGTGTGGGTTATATTCCCATCCAACGGGTTGCTTCTCAGCCTTTCTCTGTTTATCAGGGAAGCATCACCTCCAGCACCAGCCCCCCATCTCTGATGCCTCAGCGCTCACGCCCAGTCTGGGGCTTCCTGGCGGTGGGGCCCTGACGCAGCATCACAGGGCACCTCACACTCGCCAAGGGTGCCAGGGCCACGAGCGGTCCCACTCCACAGGTGAGGAAACCCCGTCTGAGACGTGTCCCCTGACTATTTGCTTGGAACACTCACCTGACCATATGCAAAGGCCTTCTTTTCTGCAACTACCTGATGCCGCCCAGAGTTTTGCATCCTTTCCACTGCGGGACCATCAAACACCTCCTTATGGGTGGGGACGCGGACGCAGCCGTCCTGCGGCCCGGAACGGAGACAGCGGCGCTCTGAGGTGGGACAGGCCGCTGCTCCGCCACAAGAGCCGGCCTCCCCTTTGTGAAGGACTTTTATGGGTTCTTCCTGTCCTGAGTATTTAATAAATGTCAGGCTTAGTGTTTACTTACCAAAATACTTCCCAGACTCTCCAGGGCCTTAGGAGGAAAGAGTAAGAGATAAAGAGAAAGGCCTGTTAACCAGTGGTGTTGAAACGGGGAGGGAGCCCAGGATCCTGTCCACCAGACAGAAGTGCGGGATCTGAAGAGCAGACCCTAAGAAAATACCAACATCTCACTTGATTCCTCCTGGAAACCGCCCTCTCCTTGACCTTTGTGTGAATTCCTACAATGATGGGAAACAGACCTCAAAAAAGCAAGATTCTTTACCAGAAAATTTAAAATTAGTCCTGGCTGGTGTAGATCAATGGTTAGAGTGTTGAGCTGCTCTCCCCCCCCCCCCCACACACACTTAAGAGTCTCGGGTTCGATTTCTGGTCAAGGGCACATACCTGGGTTGCAGGTTTGATCCCCGGTGCCGGTAAAGGCACATGCAGGAAGCAACCAATGAGTCAGTGCATCTCTCTCTTTCCTTCCCTCCCACTCTCTTTACAAGAGAAACATCGATCAGCTCCCTCCGTGCAACGCCCCTACCGGGGACTGGGCCCAATCCAGGCAGGTGCCCCAGCCGGGGGAATCTAGATGGTGACCTTTAGGCACACAGGACGATGCTCAACCAACTGAGCCACACTGGCCAGGGCTACTTTTAAAATTCAACAAGGATTATCTAGATGAGCATGGAAATTGTGGGCCACTTTTATTTTCTACATACTTTTGTGTTTTTAAAACTTTAAACAATATATATTTTATTGATTTTTTACAGAGAGGAAGGGAGAGGGATAGAGTTAGAAATATCGATGAGAGCTGCCTCCTGCACACCTCCTACTGGGGATGTGCCCACAACCACATGCCCTTGACAGGTCAAATCTGGGACCCCTCAGTCTGCAGGCCAAGGCTTTATCCACTGAGCCAAACTGGTTTCGACACTTTTGTGTTTTTAGATGAATAAATGCATGTGTGCTTTTAGAAAGTGACAATGGTAATAATGGCTTTCTAGGAACTCGGCAATTACTGATGTATTTTGCTTTCTCTTTATTTTCTGAATTATCCAAGTTGTTGTCTTTCATAAGGAGCATGTAATAATACCTTCATAACCAGAAAAACAGCAGGCAATAATTGTTTAAAAGACACCAAGGTTATTGAATTACACCCTGTAAAAGGGCACATTGTCTGTAAATTATTCCCTATAATTTTAAGAACTTAGAAAAAGCTGTAGCATTCTTACATTTCACTTTATGTAGTCTGTGTAATAGTGCACAAGCACTGTTTACGGAAATTATTTCATGAATATTAGCAGCTCCTGTCCAATTCCTGTGTTCCCAGTCAAGGAAGTTAAATTTAAGTAAGTTCTCTACTTTTTTGGTGCCTCCAATTTTGGGTTTGGGGTCCTTATAGCCTGCTGTTACTAAAGGTAATTCAATTGTTGAATAAATATTTGCTAAGCAAAGAACAGACACGTGTATATGCTTGTATGTATATAAATGCTTTTGGAAAGAAATGTTAAACAGTGATTACTTCTGAAAAGTGGGAACAGAAAGGAATATGAGGACTTTCACCTTTTTATATCCTTTAGTATTGATCAAAATTCTTTTATTTCATTTTACTAAGTTTATTTTTTAAAAATATATATTTTATTGATTTTTTACAGAGAGGGAGAGGGATAGAGAGTCAGAAACATCGATGAGAGACATCGATCGGTTATCCCCTGCACGCCCCCCACCAGGGATGTGCCCGCAACCAAGGTACATGCCCTTGACCAGAATCGAACCGGGGACCCTTGAGTCCGAAGGCCGATTCTCTATCCACTGAGCCAAATCGGTTTTGGCTAAATTTATTATTTTTTAATTGTGGTTAAAAAAAAAATACAGCCGTGGCCAGGTAGCTCAGTTGGTTGGAGCATCATCCCAACATGTCAAGGTTGCGGGTTCAATCCCTGGTCAGGGCACTTGGAGGAGTCAACTGATGGGTGCATGAATAGGTAGCGAACAGGTCAATGTTTCTCTTCCTCTCGCTCTACAATCATTAAATTAAAAAGTTTAAAAAGCCAAAACTGGTTTGGCTTAGTGGATAGAGCGTCGGCCTGCCGACTGAAAGGTTCCAGGTTCGATTCCGGTCAAGGGCATGTACCTTGGTTGCGGGCACATCCCCAGTAGGGGGTGTGCAGAAGGCAGCTGATCGATGTTTCTCTCATCAATGTTTCTAGCTCTCTATCCCTCTCCCTTCCTCTCTATAAAAAAATCAATAAAATATATTTTTTAAAAAAGTTTAAAAGGAAAACAAAAACCTTCCCTTAAAAAGTCACAAAATTTACCCAGAGTGGGAGAGAGAAAAACATCAATGATGAGAGAGAAACATTGATCACCTGCCTCCTTCCTGCACATCCCCTACCAGGGATCGAGCCCGAAACACAGGCATGTGCCCTACCAGGAATCAAATCTGTAACCTCTTGGTGCCTGGGACAACGTTCAAGCAACTGAGCCACACGTTCTAGGCTGGGGTTGCCAGTGATAGCAAATAAAAATACAGGACACTCAGTTAAATTTGAATTTTAGATAAACAATTTAAAAATATATATTAGTATGTTCCACACACTATATAAAAATTATGTACTGTTGATCTGAGATTCAAATGTAAGCAGGCACCCTGTGTTTTATCTGGCAACCCCATGCCCAGGGCAATGGGCTCCTGTCCAGCCATCTACTCCTGGCCAACTTATGCTGACCTATGCACAGCCTTCTCCAGCAGGGCCTCCTGTGCTACAGCGTTCCACATTCCCACTCATCACCACCATCACCACCACCATCACCACCACCACCATCACCACCACCACCCCCCAACCCCACCCCAATGCCCTTACCTTGTATCTATCCTTCCTTCTACCAGCTTCCCAGAATCTTAGCCCACTACTCAGAATCTTAGCCCACTACTCAGAAGAGCTGGCTTGAGTGGCCACACCCCACACTGTTTAAGTCAACAAGCCCCCAGAAGCAAACCACTGGCACTGAACAGCCACAGCACCAGCAGGCCTGTAATCAGGACGGTTCCACCGCTGAGTTCCGCATCCATGACCATGTCCCCCTCTGAAGGTGAAGCACCAACCCGTGGACAGTTTGCACTCACCTTGCTCCCAGGGCTTTGCCACTCAGGTTGTCATAAGGCCTGCCACTGCTCTGAAAAGGCACCTGGGCACAGGACCTCGCATGTCTCTGCCTGCGGGGCCGGAGCCACAGCTGCACATGCTTTCCAGGAAACAAAGCCAGGCTGCCTCTGTGGCGAGAGCACCAGCCCGCACACCGAAGGCCCGCAGGTCTGATTCCTGGCCAAGGGCATGTGCCTGGGTTACAATTCAATCCCTGCCCTGGTCCAGGCTCATGGAGGTGACCAATTGATGTGTCTCACTCACATCAATCTCTTTCTCTCGCCCTTCCTCTCTCTCTAAAAGTCAATGAAGAAGAAAAAAAAAAGCCCTCAAGTGAGGGTTTAAAAAAGAGCCAGGCCAACGGCTCTCTCTGTCCGTCTTTCCCACTGTTCCCAGAGAAAGGGAGCACGCCGCTTGCACAGGACCACAGCGACTAAAAATAAAACTTCAGGCAGCTCTCTCGTTCCGTACCATTTCCCCCGGGGTCAGGTCCGTTCAGGTCACTGGTTATGGATGCACAGAAACCGGTTATGAACAGTTGCGTGGTTCTGCTCTGCCTGGAGTTTAAGCTGTCAGCCAGCCATGCCCCGTGTGATGGCCCGAGAGCAGAGCGGACAAGGATACGTGTGGGAGGTTCAGCCGAGGGTAAGGAGGGAACCCGGTCAGCTTTTCCTCGAGGCACCCGCAGTGGGCTTCCGCCCGGATCCAGTTTAAAGGAGGCACAGCGCGTCAAGGACGGGGCAAGGAAATGCCCCATTTCCTCAGGACAGAGAGAAAGCCAACTGGTGACCAGTGCTTGTTGCCATGGCATCGTCCCTTTTCCCAATTCTGAGTCACTTCCTTATTCCTCAAAGATGTCATTATTGTATGGTGGAGAGATGTCTACGTAATGACACCAACTCGTTTATGTATAAGGTGCAAAGGTTCTTTTCACCTGAAAAGAACAGTATAAACCAGAAATCCTGAATCTATATTAATGAGTCTGAATCTTTGTCACTCTGAGCTGGCAGATGACACTCATTTGTTACATCAGTTCAAACCTCCTTGAGACAGAGGGAATCATTTAAAACAATACCTTTCCCCCTTTTTAAAAAATATTTTATTGATTTCAAAGAGGAAGGGAAAGATAGAAATACTATCAATGATGAGAGAGAATCATTGATCAGCTGCCTCCTGTACACCCATACTGGCGATTGAGTCCGATATTAAGGCAGGTGCCCTGACCGAGAATCCAACCCGTGACCTCCTGGTTCAGGGCTCAATGCTCACGCACTGAGCCTCGCCGGTTGGGCCCTCTCCCCCTTTTATCCGCAAACCTGAATGGAAGAATAACTGAGAGGTAATTTTTTGGGTAATGCATTTTTTGGGTAAAAAGTTATTCTTTTTACTATCTTCCAGTGATGGTTACTCAAGTATACAAGGGTTTTTAACCACCTGGAGAACTTACTAATTTTGGTTATGTAGGTCTGAGATGGGTCCAAGGGACCTACATTTTCATCAGCTTTCCTGTTATTTCGTAACAGGTGGCCCAACAGTCAGTTAGGAAAACAGGCTGTAGCACAGCTAGGTCCACCCAGCGAAGACCCACCCGCCCCCCGTGAGAAAGCCCCAGGCAGCGGCCTCTGCACACTCACTAGGACCAGAGCAAAGCATGCTGGACTGAGCATGGCTATCACTGTGCACACCTGGATTTTGCTCTCAGCTCCGCCTCCACGTCCCTATTCCGCATGCCCCTGTGAAACATGCTTCCGGTCTGAGATAACTAAAGGAGGCAAACACTGCAAGTATTGTGTGTTAACGTAAGCCCTTAACACTTAGAAAGTCTTTTCAATCCTACGTAGCAAACACTTTTTACCTTTGGTGCCAACACCTTTTCCAGGTATCGGTCTCTGTTCGGATGGTAAATCTGACCCCAAAAAGGCACTTTCAAAACCAGCAGTGACTAACTGCCCCAACAGTTTTCAAACAGCTCAGAAGTGTGTTACCAAACATGGCTGGCTAACCAGTTTCCCATCGGTGCTGCTGAGGGTGGGCTCCGTGTGTAAACTACCAGCCGGCCAGTCTGTGTCTGGGGGAACAGAAGGCATTATTACAATAATTTTGATCTCTCCCACATGCTCCTCTTCTCAGGAGGTACATTAGATTTACGGAGACTGGTCTATGTCTGGGGGAGCATCCTGCCCTCCCCACCCCAGAAGGCACGCCTCTGGGAGAAAAGGCCTTGAGAAACAGAGGGAGCCAGAGACAGGGTGTGTTTCTCCTCGCACACAAGGCCACCTACCCTCCTCCTGGTGCCACAAACACACCCCCTCATTCAGCCACAGCAATCCCAGCGGAGTTCTAACCAGCGGTGAAGAAAGGCAGATCTTGAGCTCCAGCCTCTACTGGGAAAGCTTCCTGCTCACGCATTCCCACTGCGATCGGCTTACAGGTGGATGTAGGAGCACGGAGTTTTGTATCATGTTTTCTGGGTAAACCATTAAGCGCTCGAGTGCTATTTTACACAAAGAACGGGGTAAGATCCTCCATGTGACATTTCCTGGCAGCTGAGTTTTCAAGTTTGGGAAAAGATGCACAGACCACAAATGAATCTTCTGAACTGTATTTGGAACTGACAGAAATCTTTCTAGAGACAAGGCCCTGAGCACAGAGTCTGTCCCCAACCGTGAAGTTTTACATCAACTGTACAAAACAAAATTAGCAACAAGTGATCTTTGGCACTAGAATGGGTACTCCTTAGCTGTTCATACAATATCCAAACCGCATACCACGTGATAGGAGATTGCTGGTTAACAGTTGTTTACATTTATCTTAAAAAGTTGGAAGTCCTAAGTTTTTCAGTATCGATACCCTAACCATAGCTAACACTTAGTGCCTGAGGTAGAGACTTCTGTAAGAGATTAAAGAGAACATGATTGAGAGTACAATAAAGAAAAAGATTTCTAATCTTGGAAGCATATGTAGCCAAATGCTTTTGCTGATTCAACAAGCCAACCACGAAATGCACAATTCTGACTTCCTTTCTGTAGAGATTTTGCCTGGGATGGGACTTTCTTTTGTTTGATCTCCTGGATTTTAGAATCCTATGGATTGCTTCTTTAAAAAGTATGGTTATTGACATGAAATGTACACAACACAAACTGACTTATTATTCAAAACACAACTGCATTAGCGACATGTGAAATCTTGTAAACGCTCCATGATGTGTGGCCAGAATGAGTGGAAAGTATGCAATTCAACCTCATGATTCTACTACTTGATGGTGACTGTGAATTATTACAGACCTATGATATATCGGTGAGTTGCAATTTTGTTTCCAAACTCTGTACTGGACAGGCGAGGGGCTTTATTATTTTCAGGTGGAAAGACTCTTCATGGGATTACATGATTTTATAAGGATCATCTAGTACCAGGAACCTTGCTATTAAAATGACCAGCAATTGGGAAACTAACTTTGACTTCAGGTACTTTTCTTCAGTCAGGAAAGACCTCTGTTTTACAGAAAGGCGTTTCTTAAAGTAGGTTAAAGTAAAACATATTCACCTCCTACTGAAAGCTGGCTGGCTAAAAATTTATCATAAACTATAGGTATTATTTTTAGAAGTATACTGTCTCCTAAGTGAGACAGAAAGCATAAAGATGGATATTCATAAGCTTAAGGGTAGAGCATAGGTATAACAAATGGGAATAACATTTACTTCCATTCTTGGTATAAACTGCTTAGAGCAAATATTTAAACCATCACTAATTCTGTGATAAAGAGCACTAAAGGACATCTGACTACCATCACAGTTCTTTTCTTTCTTCTTTTTTTTTAATATTTATTTTATTGATTTTTACAGACAGGAAGGGAGGATAGAAAGTTAGAAACATCGATGAAAGAGAAACATCGATCAACTGCCTCCTGCACCCCCCACTGGGGATGTGCTCACAACCAAGGTACATTTCCTTGACCGGAATTGAACCTGGGACCCTTCAGTCTGCAGGTCGACATTCTATCCACTGAGCCAAACCAGCCAGAGCCATCACAATTCTTTTCAACTTTTTTTTTTAAGCTCTAAGTTCAGATAAATAGCCAATAACCATAGGTTGTCTTCTGATACCTTTACTACAGGTGTGGTCCAACTACTTCGTAACACTTTCAAGAGGTAAGCGGTTCCTGAAACTTGGAAAAGTAAAAGGAACTGCCTAATAATATACCAAGAAAAAAATGACATAATTAAGGTATCTAAGATGATGTTTTTCTCTTTAAAGATATAGCTGTCCTTTTAAAAGACTATTAATAGTCCTGACCTCCAGAAACATTTTAGATCACAAAGTTCATTTTTATCCAAGTAATTCTATAGACATTAGATATTTGTCAAGGAAAATCCCCAGAAAAACTGACTTTGAATGAGAACACACTTGTGGTTTTAAATGTAATATCGAAACAGGCAAAATTAAGTCATCAAACAAACTTGAAACCACAAAATGAACATTAACATTTCTTTAGGAGAAGATGTTATGAAATTATCCCTTCAAATTTGAACTAAGAAAAAGGCCTGTTCCTTTTACAAATCTAACAGATTTTAAGAAAGACAGCAAAGAACACGCCACCTCTAAATAAATCCAACAGAGTGCTAAGGTATATGAACATGATTGGATCCCGATTCTCAGATGTGAAGAACTAAACACTCAACTTCTATCTAGAGAAGTAAATATCCTATGACAGAGCACGCCTTACATGGCAATTCAAAGGAATATGATTCTGACAAGGAAAAATGCAGACACACTTTTCGTACAAATTCCTGCAAGTTCCAGAACAATAGCTAGAATGATATTTTCATAGATTCAATGCAGACCAAATCAATGGATTAATCTAGACACTGACAAGGCCATCTTCCTAATGTAGGTTCACAGATGTTATTGGGGGAAACAGCTTTGGCAAACTCGTATGTTCAAAGGCTGAAAGAAATAGACTAAGAAAGCAGTGAGAGCTGAGAAACCCATGTGCCAATGAAAACTTCAGCGACAGAATAAAAATAGGTTTTTAAATGTGTGTGCACATGTGAGTATTTCTCTACCTACTTCAAGAAGGTGAAGAATTATCCAGACGCCAAAGGTAACATTCTCATCAGAACAAGCCAAGATGACAAGCCAAGGGGAAACGCCAGAGGCACCATTTGTAGGAACAATAGACATGTCGGCCTGGCATTTCCCCCCCCCCCCACTCCCTCCCTCTGCATCACTTTCAAAGCCCCACCCTTTCTGCTGGCAAAGCCATGCTGTTCCTCGGGCTCTGAAGAGACAGATGAGTGTGCGCATCTTCCGTCCTTCAATTATGAAGCTCTAATAACGTAAGAATTGATTGATAGTTCCTTATCTTAGCTAGGCTTAGGCATTTAACATTTTGCCTGCTTTTGTAATTTCCTTTTTATACATTTGGTTTGAAGGACACTGCGTGTCTATTAATTATCCAGGATACATACATGTATAATTTCCCTTTTAGTCTCACCTGAACTTACTTTGTGCTTAACATGTTTAGAGATCCTGAGGAACTTCTCTAGGTCAAAATTATATATATATAAGCAGCAAAATAAAGGTAAATGCATAGCCAGAAAATAAGCTTAAATTTTCTACTGAGTTTCTTTTGTTGGGGATAGGAGTGGGAGAAATGCAATGGAGACCAACAAAGAAAAAAGAAAAGAAAGAACAGCACAAAGATGCTGATCTAGGATTCTCGTTTTAAAATTAAGATATATTAAAAAAAAAATACTTTTAGAATTTCAAAGTCAGAGGTGGCTTGTGACAGCTTCCTGTTGGAGAAGAGTGAGATATCCAAAATGAAATATTCCATAGTGAAGCAAAAGTCCCTACCTTTCAATCTTTACCAAGCTCTTACTAAGAAGCTCACCAACTGTAAGACAAACGATGTGAACCTGGCAGGAGAGCAACGCTCTCCAATATAATACGAAGTTGAAAATGGCAATAAAATACTGCAAAGTATGAGTGCTACATGAACATTAACGTTTGTCACTGACAAATTGATATGCCTACAAATATATTTGTAGGGAATAAATACTGAAATGCTCTTTAGATCTATTTACAGATAAAATCCCTGGTCTGACTGGTCTCCCAGGCAGAAAACGACATTGGCAAAAGTATGCAAATTACAAAAGTCCCATGGTAAATTATAAAAAACAAGGAATTCGGATTTAGGCCTTCCACCACATGCAGCACAAGGAGCTTTGAGTATTCTTAGCTTATAAGGGAATTTTTGAATTTCTAATGTTAACATATAATGAAACTATCCATCACTGGTTTCTTAAGAAACCAGAGAGAGGCAGGTTTCTGTGTAGAGATTTAAGGCAGATCAACCAGGTCCACAACTAAACATCCTATTAGGGCTCATTTTCCAGGCGTGGCTTTGCTTGTGGTAGAGGAATCTCAATTAACTATTGACAGTCTCCACCCTGCTACAGAACTGGGGGGATCAGCCTTTTGAAAGAACTTAAACGATTTATCAATCAAAGCATACACTGGCAATGCTTGACATTTAAAGGAATCCTACCGTGAATCATGTCTCTCCTTTGAAAATACCAGTAGGTTTTCAAAGACTAGATCCAACTCTGGGCACATGAGTGAGATTCAAAGATTTCTCAAGTTAAGAGATTTCAACCTGCTTCTACTGTGGACTTTATAAGACTTCCTCCTCCTCCTCATATATTTGAAATTATCCCTGCATCACGAGAGGCACTTTTATTAGGTGTGGCATCTATTAAAACATTAAACCCAGGGTAGAATATGCTGAAGAAAGTAATAACATAGCCTAATAGGCATTGCCTTAGGATTTTCCCCCTTTAATATAAAAGTATAACTACAGTGGTCCAATGTACAAGTACAAAAAAAAAGTTCTCATACTAAAAAAAGAAAAAGAAAAAGTTCCATAATACTGTACATACAAAAATTGTTCAACGAGAATGATTTAAATATATCTGTTCTTTTCCAGATCTGGAAGACACAAATGTGAAGTCTACAACTGTATTACTGTGGACACGTGCGCAGGAACACTGTGTTTCCCTGCCTTTCCTCGGTCCCGGCCCCGCCTTCAGAGCCCCCTGCGCTTGGATCCCAAGCCGGCAGCATCCCTGAAGATAACCAGAGCCAAATGTTTACTCGATGGAAGTCATTATTCAGTGAGCCGCTGCTCACCACCAACTACAAAGAGCACGGTTTCAGCCCAGCCGAGATTAGATCCAGACGGAGGTCTTCCCGTTCCCTGATTTGCTACTCGTGCTGCTTTTGTTGGACCCGGCTTTCGACCCCACTTTGGCTTTCTTCTCCCGGGGAGCAGGGGGGTGGTTTTGGTGATGGTAGGCCTGGATGGCGAGATCCAAGCGCTCCTGAGCCATTCGGATCTCCCGCTGCAGCGCCTCCAGGTCGGCGGGGAGGTGCTCCTCGTGGCTGCCGTACTGCTGCTCCTGCGCGATGTTGGCCTTGTTCTGCTTGTAGGCGATCTTGGCGTTGGACAGTTCGGTGTACTGGATCTGATCTGGTTTGACGGCGATGTTATAGCCCGGGGGAGCAGACGGTGTGTTCCAAGTGAAAGGATAATTATAAACAGCCGGGTCTTCCAGTTCTCTCCTTTTGCTGTTTAGTGAGTCTCGAATTGTCCCAAAGCCTAGATGCAGCATCTCCCAAATGTTAAGCAACAGGCAAAGGCCTGTAACCCCATACATTATCAGAAGGAAGATGGTCTTCTCAGTGGGTCTAGAAATAAAGCAGTCTATCTTATGCGGGCAGGGAATTCTACTGCACACATAAGATGGGTGCACCTGGAAGCCATACAGAAAATACTGCCCTATCAGAAAACCCACCTCAAACACGGTCCTGGCCAGCAACTGCAGCACGTAGATCTTCATGAGCCCATCCTCCCGAATCCGCCGCCGGCCATCATGCTTGGGTTTGGGCTGGTTTTGCTCTTTATTTTCTTTTTCACTTTCTAATTCCACTTCTGGATACATCATGGGATCCTCTTCATGGTCCTCTTCTGTTTCTTCCAGGGCCCGATGCTGTTTCCAGCGCATGGCGTAGGGCTTGCTCCGAGCAGCCTTCTTGTCGGCTTCACCGTGCTCCATTTTGGCGATCTTATGAATGGCGTAGCCCAGGTACATCACCGAGGGAGTCGCCACCAAGATGATCTGGAACACCCAGAAGCGCACGTGGGAGAGGGGTGCAAAGGCATCATAGCAGACGTTCTCGCAGCCTGGCTGCTCTGTGTTGCACACAAATTTGCTCTGCTCGTCGTAATAGATGGACTCTCCTCCTACAGCTGTAAGGACGATCCGGAAGACGATCAGGACGGTGAGCCAGATCTTCCCCACGAACGTGGAATGGTTGTGGATCTCCTCTAGCAGGCGAGTCAGGAAGCTCCAACTCATGGTGATTGAACTGGTTTGTCCTGATAAAAACACCAAAGAAAAAATCAGCAAGTATTACAATCTTAATTTACCTTTTTACTGATATCTCTAGGAACTACTTTTCTACTTACTTTTCTACCCACACTAGAATGATTGTTAAAATAAATAGCATCTCACCTACTACCCTCAGGTAGGACATTCACCTCAGACTATGAGCACTTATTTGTGCCTCCAACCTAAAAGTCTGGTTTGCTTTCATCTTCCCTAGTTTAAAAGGTAAAATTATACCTATAATTTCAGATATATTTCTTAGACAGAGTATACTGATTCTTTATATATACTATTATTTCATAAGGCCTTCAGAGGTTTATGAAATATAGATAAGAAATAAACTGTTTGGTCCAGGCATGATAAGACCTGGTGACAAAGTACTAAAAATAATTTAAAAGATGGTATGGCTGCAAATAATGGGCAATGATCAAGAACAAATATCAGACAGAAAGGCACTAGAAAGCTATGTGTCTGTATTACATTTATGGTGAAAATGTCTGCAGATTGAATCGTGAGGACATTACATTCAATCAATAGGCAAACCCACCTAAAACAGCATTTTGAAGGTTAGTTTTATTTTGAGAACTATTTTATTCTTAGAACTATGTCCAGAATCCTGGTAAAAAACATCTAAAAAGGGTAATGCATATAAAATTCCTAATGCTACCCCAGACACTAAGTACACCTAGCTTTTCTCCTCCTCTTCTTCCCTCTCCCAGTTTACTTCTGCAGATTATAGGCGATTACCAGCATCATCAAAGAAGTTTAAATACACTTTACCTTTTATCCAGAACTCCTGCTATCCAAAATTTTCTTACAGAAATGATGTCTTGCTTACAACTTTTCCAGACTCCCTCTGGAAAGGGGGAAAAAAAAGAGGTCATAAGCTTCCTCCCACAAAAAACAATCAATCACTAATATGTGCTTTTCAAGAAGAAATAATCAGGAATCAATCAGCATGAGATGGAAACACGTTTAAGTTTGAATATTACTGTTTTCTCCTTCCAAGAGATGTAGTGCAGTAAACTTCATAGCTGTGACCCCAAGAGTCTTAAGTCACTGCAGTCTAAGAAAATACGACAGGAAGATGAGTCACTCATGAAAATCTGAAGAAGAACTTGGGCATCTATAGGAAAAAACCAAGGCAAAGAAATCTCAACAAATTTAAACTGGTCACTAACGGCCTTGCGAGAATCCATCAGTATGCTCTTTCCTGCTCTATCCCGGAGCAGTCAATACTTCTCACGGGGATCTGAGCTGCCCACTATGCGCAGGCTGTTTAGTTAAAACACCCAACAGTTGGCTGTCAGTCACTGGGACACACTTGTCCCACAGTAGGTGCTTTACAGATTCAGCGGCTAGAAAACAGCTGTATCTGTATGGTGGTAAAAACAGCAACAACAACCACCTCAAACACTGACCCACGTGGCTCAGTGGTTAGAGCATCACACAGAGTTTGGGTTTGATCTTTGGCCCGGATTGACAACCAATCGATGTCTCTCTCCCACATCCATGTTTTTCTCTGTGTGTCACCTCCTTTCTCCCTTCCTCTCTAAAAATCAACAGAAAGAAATATCCTCTTGAGAAGATTAACAAAAAATGAAACAAACAAAAATCTGAAACAAATTTTTGCTAATTATCAAGTTCTGCCAAGTTTGAATAGCTATGGCCAAGATTCATCCATTAGGTGCCAACTTTGTTCATTTATTAATTTAATAAATGAAATTTAAACAACTCCTGGGTGTTATATGCTCATAGTAAATTAAAAATATTTGGGGGGGGGTTTTAAATACAGAAAAAAAATCCCTCAGAACAATTTTCAAAAAGCCAGTGAAAAAGAGAAAAGAAGTGCGGGCACCTCACATGTGAGTATCAAGATTTAGTGCAAAATCTGAGCACACAAAGAAAGATCTCATCACAGGATTGTGAGGTCTGATCAAATCACTGAAGGGATGCTCTCCTCCCCTGGGAACTGACCTTTAGACCACTTCACAGCCAACATTCCCTTTTGCTTAGACCACATTCCACTTGCTAAGACCATGATCTTCGCCCTCTGGACTTTCCCAGGATGTGGAGCCCACAGAGTTCCCCGAAAAAAGCCTGCCTACAGTCCTTAAAAACCTCTGACTCCCCATCGATGGCTGCTGGCGCCATGGGGGCTCAGCCCATTTGGTCTCTCAAAAGGACCTAATAAATCTTCACCACGCTCGGCCTGGTGCATACTTCCTTTGGCGACTCTAACAAGGACTTCAAGCACAACTCCCATTTTCAGCCCTGATAGCTGACTGGGTTCACTTCTCCTCTTTCTGCATACATAAACTATAAAACCACAAAACAGGAAGTAAGTAATAAGCAATCATCAAATGGTGACGCAAATTAGGTTTCTCCATAATTATTCACACTCACAAGTTCAGACTCAGATTTCCCCCAAACACCACATCTAAAGCATTTCCCCTGAGCCTAAAAAATCAATAATCAACGAATTCCATTTGTTCCGATATGCCAAGATCATGAAAGAGCAATTGTTACTTGGCTCAGAAAATTCATTCTCTACACTTCCATCCATGCAAAGATATCTTTTAAAATAATGATTGCTATGAAAGAATTTCAAGGGTTCAGCATTGGCCTTAGTCAGTTTGGCTTAGTGGACAGAGCACTGGCCTGTGGACCAAAGGGTCCCAAGTTCAATTCTGGTCAAGGGCATGCACCTTGGTTGCAGGCTCCTTGCTAGCCCTGACCCTGGTTGGGGAACCAATTGATGTGTTTCTCTCACATCAATGTTTCTGTCTTTTCCTCCGTCTTCCACTTTCTCTAAAAAAAACAATGGAAACACTTCCTTGGGTGAGGATTAAAAAAAAAAATAAAAGGATAGACCAGCATCTCATATAATAATCTAACATGGGGGAGGTGGGAAGAAATGGGTGATCAGCTCTTTAAGGTTTACGTAAGTTATAAAGCAGCTATTTAAACACACCCAGAAGTACACACTGAATACCAGTTATGCTATAGGCCTATAGACCTATAAACCTCAGACCCTGATTTTCCATGGCATTCCTAAGTGCCATAGCTCCCGTATTATCCAGATCTAAACATAAATGATGTACTTAGCTCCAGCATAAAATGGGAAGTGGATAACTTTCTTTCTAAAATAACCATGGGTTTCTAAACTCAATGGCAACATCACCACTGTTTCTATCTTCTGCAAAGTTAGTGGGTTTTTCTTTGATACTCTTCCCTTTCCTCTCCTTGCAAGCATTAAGAAAATGGTTTAAATATCACAGAATATATTATTCCAATAGGATGGTGGACGGGAGGAGACTGAATGAGAAGGGTGGGTTCTGGAATTAACATTTCTAAGCAGAACTGTGTGGTCTCCTAGTGTTCTTGCTCCACTTGCATTTCCTTTTTGCTCTGCTATCAGAGGCCTACGATTCAGGACACAGTCTTCTCTGGCTTCCAGACAGACTTGTCAGAGAGCAGGGAGAGAAGAGCAAGCAAGTAACCTGTAAACTGCTCTCGTGAAAAAACAAAAACCACTTCCATACTCCATCTATGAATGAAAATCATGTGGAAACATGTGACAGGTGCTGGTGAGAAATGGGGGAATGAGTGCCAAACACTCAAATGTTTAGGAAAGCCCAACTGATTTATATGTACTCTGATGCTTAATATCTTCTTGAATGTATTCTTTAAGCTTTGGTTGGATATATCTACAAATTCTAGGAAGTGGTATTATGAGGCCCAAGAAATGTAAACCTGCATGGTTCTTGCTCTGTACTGTTATTTGATGTACAGCTTCACCTCAACCTCATCAGCAGTCTGTTATGCTACTGTACTGGGTACAAAATTATAGAAATGTTTATATTTTTAATACTACAGGCTACACATCCTCCGTATTGCCCCCTTTGAGGACTAGTTCTACTAGTATCTGTTTGCCCATTTATCTGCAGATATATAGTACAGACATAAACCATTTGACACTTAACATAAACACCTCATTTTACTGTCTTCCTTCAAATTTTATTATTTTTATATAGTCACATCAGTCAATTTCTTTAATAAGAAAAAATTTTTAATGTTTTTATTGATTTTTTAGAGAGAGGAAGGGAGAAGGATAGACACACAGAAGCATCCCTACTGGGGATCAAGCCTGCAATCTGGGCATATGCCCTGACTGGGAATCAAACTGGTGACTTCTTGGTTCATGAGTCAATGCTTAACTGCTGAGCTATATAGCTGGACTTGAATAAATTAAAAGATGGGAAAGTTATTCTTTCAAAGAAGGCTTTAAAATATGTATATTTTTATTGATTTCAGAGATGAAGGGAGAGGGAAAGATAGAAACAATGAGAAGAGAGAACCAGCTTCGTCCTGCACACCCCCTTACTGGGGATCTAGCTCACAACCTGGGCTTGTGCCCTTGACTAGAACTAAACCCAAGACCCTACAGTCTGCAGGCCAATGAGCCATCCAATAAGCAAAACCAGATAGGGCTAAAAAATTGTTATTGATTTTAGAGAGAGGAAGAATGAGAAAAGGGGAGGGAGAGGGAGAGAGAAACTTCTATCAGCTGCCTCCTGCATGCCCCCTACTGGGAATCAAATTTGCAACCGGGGTATGTGCCCTGATAATGCTCCACCAGCTGAGACACACCGGCCGGACAGTGGAATGGTTTTTAAAATAAAGAACCCTGCAATTCACTGTAGCCCATCGTTCAAAAGGATTCACACATACACACAAAACACATACTGAAGAAAATCATGTTTGCTTATATAACATTTATTGGACAGAAACCAACTGTGCTATTTTTAGTCTATTTTCCAAATAACTAAAATTACTGCCTTGTCTTGCACTAGTAAATAGAATTTAAAAATTAATTGGCATCAACATGGTAATAAATTACTTAATTCCCTCCAAAATTCTTTACATTTGAAGACTTTTTCTATCAGTTACATCCTAACAGAACCAAGTCAAAGTTATTGTGTTTTTCTGTAAAACAGAACTCATTAGTCTTTTGAAGATTAAATGTAAAGCACATTATTTGGATTACCTAATGAGATTGATTATATAATTAGACTCATTTTATCTATTCTCATTTTTTGTTTTTTGGTGTTTTTTTTAGAAGGAGAGAGGAAGGGAAGAAGGGGGAGGGGAG
>PVJN01038183.1:0-20501 GCA_004026805.1 Lasiurus borealis
AGAAGCCCATAAATTTGGTGGCCAAAAGTGAATTATTAAAGAGTTGGGACAGAATTTTTTGTTTTTTGATGGGTGTTTTTATTTTAATATATTTTATTGATTTTTTTACAGAGAGGGAGGGAGAGGAATATAAAGTTAGAAACATTGTTGAGGGAGAAACATTGATTAGCTGCCTCTTGCCCAACCAAGGTATATGCTCTTGTCCAGAATCGAAGCTGGGACCCTTGAGTTCACAGGCCAACGTTCTATCCACTGAGCCAAACTGGTTAGGGCCAGAGTTTTTTTTAATAAGCACACATGCAATATTCTCTAGAATAGATCACATGTCAGGTTACAGAAAGAAGTCTTAATAAATTTAAGAAGACAGAAATCATTCTAAATATATTTTTGATCACAATGAAATAAAACTAGAAATCAGTAACAAAAGGAAATGAGGAAAACTCATAAATGAATTCAAATTGAACATCAAACTCTTAAAATAATGATTGGATTAAAGACAAAAACAAAAGGCAATGAGAAAATTTTTCAAGACAATCTAAAATGAAAATACAACATACCAAAACAAAAGCAGTACTAAGAAGTTTACAATGATAAATGCCTATATTAAGAAGAAGAAAGAGCATGGAAAGTGTGGCTCAGTGGTTGAGCACCAAGTAGTTCAAGGTTTGATTCCTGGTCAGAGCATATGCCTGGGGTTGTGGGCTAGATCCCAAGTAGGGGGTGCACAGGAGACAGCCAATCAATGATTCTCTCTCATCATTGATGTTTCCATGTCTCTCTCCCTCTCCCTTCCTCTCTGAAATCAAGAAAAAAAATATATATATATATACATATATTTTTTTAATTAGATGAGACATACCAACACTGTGAAAGAGATGATAAATGGATAAATTTTGAAGAAACAGTTGCTAGAGAATGCAGAGGAGACCTTTAAGAATAATTAATATCCATGAAAGCAAAGGAGCATATTGTATCTATAGAGAAGCCAATAGGCAGTTATGAGAAATAATTAATTGATCTTGGTTTTAAAATAGTTGAAATTAAACTACACTGGCAAAGTCTCTTCAAAGCTAAATTTTTAAGTAAAAAAAAATTACTTGATTGTAGGAAGTGGAGAAAAGTACTTGGAAAAAAATTTATAGCAATAAACAGACAAATTGAGTTTAACAACAAATCCTTGTTTAATGAAAAACATCCTTTTTTATTTCAGGTGCTGCGTCTTGGCTTGTTATCTCTTAGAGGATTACTTTCTTGAAAAGGAAGGCATTTTTCTCCTTCTGGATTTATTGGCAGTAAGTATGATTATAACAGTTGTAAAACAAACAAACAAAAGGTCTATTAATCCTTCCCACACTGAGTACCACAAAACATTATTTTGTAACTAAATGTGCCCCCAAAATATTTGTCTTAAGCAAAATCCTTCTTGGAGATTTATAATATTCATTTGCATATTAAAGGCTCTGAAAATCACTCCAGTGAAGAAATCAGTTTATTTAGGACAGTGTTTCCAAACCCATGACAACAGAGAATTTGTTTCATGGGCTATTTTTCCCAGCAATCTTTAAAGAAACAGTATATGAAGTGCTAGACTATCAAAACCTGTAATTGTTTAATAACTTCTAGCTTCATCTCTTAGTATTAAAAGTTAAGGGCCAGTTAGAGAAAGGAATGAAGACCAGCATTCTTAAAGAATGGTGTATAATGTGTAGGGAATGTGAAGAAGCTAGTGTGCCCGGGAGCATTTTACAGAATGAGCAGGAGTGAGCAACTTTCCAGGAGAGAAGGTTGCCACTTAGCAGCTGTGAAGAACGGAAAGGACCCTCATTTATCCTCAAAGTAACGCACCACTGGCCTCAGTTATGAGTGAGTTCACAGTCAAGATGATGTAGGGAGAAAAGTATAATTTTTGTTTTAATACAGAGTTTTAGTATCTCACTGTTGATTGCCACCATGCCTAATTTTATTAACAGAATAACAAACCTACTTTGATTTAGCAAAGACACTAACATTATTTGTGTTCTTTCATCTCTCTGAAAGAAAAAAAGTTGAATGTAAATTGTAATTGAAAAATATTTTTTGCCTGGCTGATGTGGCTCAGTGGTTGAATGTTGACCCATGAACCAGGAGGTCATAGTTCAATTCTCTGTTATGGCACATGCCAGGGTTATGGACTGGATCCCCAGTAGGGGGTATGCAGGAGGCAAATCAAATGGTTGATTCTCTCTCATTATTGATGTTTCTCTCTCTCTTTCCCTTTCTCTCTCTCAAATCAATTTTATTTTTTAAATCAATTTTAAATATGTGTGTGTGTGTGTGTGTGTATACACACACACACGAATATGTATGTATATGCACATACATACACATATATGCACACACACATACACACATACATAAACTAGTGACTCGGTGCATGAAATTCATGCTTATTAAAAGGGAATTAATTAGAGGAAATATTTTAATATTGCTATTTGCCCTTTCTCTATAATAGAAGTGTCAGAGATGAAAGAAAATTAGTAAAATGTGTATGAAAATCTACCTCCTGTCAGAGTCAAGTCCCTGCCCATCCACGTGTGCCTCGAAATTGTGCAAGACCCATACCTGGCCAGCCCACTCGCATTGGGCTAGATCCAGACCCGGCCAGCCCCATCCCCATCAAACCCTGCCAATGGGGTGCACAGTCTCAGGTTTCCCAGCCCTGCACTGGGGTGGGGGTGCAGCCTGAGAAGCTCTGTCAAGCCCTGTCAGGCAGAAGGCATGGCCTGAGGTCCCCTGTCAAGCCCCACCAGGCAGGGAGAGGTGCAGGCCACAGTCTCAGGTCCCTGCTGATGCTCATTAAGGCTCGTTTATGGGAATTTGGCCTCCACTGTGGATGCAGCCATCTTGTGTTATGGGATCCCCACCTCTGCTATGGGTGCAGCCATCTTGTTATGGTGTGATGATCAATTTGCATATCCGCTCTTTATTAGATAGAATATATATTAAAAACTCAACTAGGAAAAATGATAAATAAATAAAAGAAAATTAGCCCTGGCTGGTTTGGCCTGGTGGTTGGAGTGTTAGCCTGCAGATAGAAGGGTCATAAGTTCAATTGCCAATCAAGGGCACATACCTTGGTTATAGGTTCTCCATTCCTGATGGGGGAGTATTTCAAGCGGGGGGAAGGGGGCGCAACCAATCGATGTGTCTCTCTCACATTGATATTTCTCTTTCACCATCCTCCTTCCCTTTCACTTTTCCTAAAAATCAATGGAAAAAAAAATCCTTGGGTGAGAATTAAGAAAAAATAATAAAAGAAAGAAAATTAGTTGACACTAGAGATAAAAGAGCAAATTCTTTAGCTGTAAAATATTACAAACAAAAATAAATAATTATTAAAATAACCCCCCCTTGATAAACAAAGAATGAATCATAACCAGAAATCCTTAAGATGTTGAGAAAATTGAACATATAGAGAAGAATATATGTGTACCTCTACTAATGCAGTCCTAAACAATGTACCACTTATCACGTTTCTCTGAATACAGTACAAATATGCTCAGAGGCATGTGGTACTGTGTCAGGGGATTCTCAACATCCCAAATTTAATTTGGCTCATCTTCTTGGAATCTTGTTTTTTTCCTAAAGATTTGGAAATGAGGAGTTATATTAAATATGTATCCATAGATTAAATACTTAAGTTTTATATTAATACTAGAGGCCCAGTGCATGAAATTTGTGCATGGGGGTGTGTATCCCTCGTCCAGTCTGCACACTCTCCAATCTGGGACCCCTCGAGGGATGTCTGACTGCCCATTTAGGCCCCATCCCAGTAGCTAGGATTGGACCTAAATGAGCAGTCGGACATCCCTCTCACAATCCAGGACTGCTGGCTCCCAACTGCTTGCCTGCCTGCCTTCCTGATTGCCCCTAACTGCTTGTGCCTACCACCCTGATCACCCCCTAACCTCTCCCCTGCCATTCTGATTGATGCCTAACTGCTCCCCTACCAGCTTGTTTGCCCCTAACTGCCCTCTCCTGCAGGCCTGGTCACCTCTAACTGCCCTCTCCTGCATGCCTGGTCATCCCTACCTATCCTACCCTGCCAGCCTCATTGCCCCTAACTGCTCTCCCCTGCTGGTCTGGTTCTCCCCCCCCCCTTACTGCCCTTCCCTGCAGGCCTCTGTGTCCCCCCACTCCCCTTTAGGCCTGGTCATTCCCAACTGCCCTTCCCTGCAGGCCTGGTCACCTCAACTTCCCTCTTCTGCAGACTGGTCACCCCCAACTTCCCTTTCCTGCAGGCCTGGTCACCCACAACTGCCTTCCCCTGTAGGCCTGGTCACCCACAACTTCCCTCCTCTGCCAGCCTGGTCACCCCTAACTGGCACCCAACTGCTCACCTGCCTGCCTTTTTGTTTGCCCCTAACCACTTCTGCCTGCCAGCCTAATCACCCCATAATGACTTTCCTGCCAGTTTCATTGCCCCCAACTGCCCTTCCTTGCAGGCCTAGTCCCAACTGCCCTCCCCTGCTGGTCCAATTGCCCACAACTGCCCTCTCTTGCAGGCCTGGTGCCTCCTAACTGCCCTTCCCTGGTGGCCATCTTGTGGTGGCCATCTTGTGTCCCAAGCATAGAACAGGGCCAGCTGGAAGCAGGTATCTGGGATTTATTTATCTTCTATAATTGAAACTTTGTAGGCTTAAGCAGAGGCCAGGGCCGGACAGGGGCAACTCAAGCCTCTTGCTCACTCCAGCTCTGTGGGGGCCATCTTAGTTGGGTTAATTTGCATCCTTGCTCTGATTGATTGGTGGGTGTAGCAGAGTGATGGTCAATTTGCCTGATTCTCTTTTATTAGTGTAGATGTTGAATTATAAACAAGACTTCAAAGACATTTCTCATTGTGTTCACTTTCATTTCCGTTACGGTTTGTTTGATGGAAAGGTACAAAGGCCAGTAGGACAGGTCATATAGTACAGTGACTGTGAGCATAGGTTGGAAGCCAACACTTGTTGGCAATGTAACATGGGTAAGTCACTTAACATCTCCGATATCAACCTCCTCAAAACTGAGATAATAGCAGTACTTACCTCATGCACTGTTGGGAGGAGGATGAGTGATATGTGTATGCATCCATTACACGTGCACATGCATATGTATATGCACTTTATAGTCATATATACACACACAGTGTTACTGTAACATTAGTTAGATGTTTCTGAAACTATTCACATGTTTCCATTATTATAAATATAATTACTCGATTGTGCTTAATGTAGTGCTTAGTTTCAACCATTCAATAAATTACAATTACAAACATTTTTATGAAGTTTTTATATTAACCTCAGCCCTTCTCCCAAAAGTGAAGTACAGAAATAAAAAATCCATTGTATTGAGAGTTCTGCTTAATGTAATCAGCTAAAATATTTATTCAGTGTGTAAGAATAATTGCTAATAGTGGTTAAGTATTATTGAGAGTTTACTATGTGATAGGTAGTCTCAGATGACTCATCAGAATAACTCTCTAAAGTAGGTAAATGTTATCCTTCATGTAATAAAAGAGGAAACGATTATTATAATTGGAACAACAGGTTACGTTTTCTTTGCTAGTCTATCAGCAGTATACTAAAAGAGTTAATCAATAAAATATATTTCACACAGAAACCACCTATGTATGGAGGCCATTGCTGTGGATCACTTTTCTCTGCCTGCATTTTATTTGCTGCAAACTAGTTCTCACAAAACAAAGGAAATATGCTTGATAATTTTCCTTAAATTCTTTACTCTTTTATGGATGCTGATGTTCAAAGTAGAAAATTACACCTCACTTTGTATTATTTTCATATGTGACTACCACTTGCAATTACCATCACTTCTTCTCTTAGTAACAGTGAGGTTATAGCTATTATGAATCTTTACATACCTTAAAGCATGTAAATTGGAAAGACCCTGTTGTTCCAGTAACTTATATACAGCACTGTTGACCTGTATATAAAAATAAACATATTTACTTATTTTTGCACTCTCCCTTTTTCCTTGTCAGTCAGTCAGTTTCATTTTAGGTCATGATGTATGTTTGTAACAACATTAGAATTACATTTAATCTTTTCTTCTTAATTCCTAATGTTTGAAAATGTATTCATTACAACTGCCTTCCATTTTAATAGGAAATTAGCACAGATCATACTTAAGCAGAGTTTCAATTTTATAAGGCAATCATTTAGAAGAAGCACTGATTAATACAAATGTTTCTCTTTTTTTAAGGTAATAGTTCTTAATATTTATTGCAACTTTTTCTTTTTTTTTTGTTCCCTTGCAAAAGTTGGACCAAAAAAAATTCTGTAGTCTAATACTTGCAATAATGGTTGAATTTTGTGATAATCCCAAAACCCCGGTTCACGTCAATGCTTGGCGAGGGAAGAAGGATCAAACAGCTGCCAGCCTTTTGATTAAATTGTGGAGAAAGGAAGAAAGTGAACTAGGAGTACTACGTGATCAACGCGGGGTGATTGTTGGTGAGTGTGTTTGTAATCGTTAGTACAAGCAATTAGATTCATTTTTCAAATATCTTATAAAGATCAGGAAAGTAATAGACACAGCTAACATTATGGTAGTTACCAGAGGGAAGAGGGTTCGGGGGATAAAGAGAGTAAAGGGGTTCAAAGATATGGTGACAAAAGGAGACTAGACTTTTGGTGGTGAGCACACCATGCAAGATGCAAATGATGTATTATAGAATTGTAAACTTGAAGCTTACATAATGCTATTAGTCACTTATATAATGTTATTATTAACTTATGTAATGTTGGCCCAGTAAATTTAATTTAAAAAAAAGAAAAAATAATATACTAGAAACGTATAAAGATTTTCATCCCTTTGTTTAAAGTTCTTTTCACAGGTATTTACACATCTTGCCATAATAAATTCTGAATGATTTTATAAGTATAGTAATAGTAGATTCATATTTTTATAGGAAAATTTCATGAAATGCCATTTTATAATCTACTTTAACATGAAAAAAAATTAACTACTTCCTAAAGAAGTTTCTTTGGGATACCTGATTTTACAAATAGATTCAGTAATATTTTCATTTACCAGTAAAAAGTGGTATGTAAATAGAGTGCTTGAAAACAATTTTTGTAGTATTTTGTATATTGTTGTTGCTTCATATTTATATAATTTGCTTTTTTGTAAAGAAACTTTTTTAAATAAAAATAAATCAAGCCGAAACTGGTTTGGCTCAGTGCATAAAGCTTCGGCCTGTGGACTGAGGGGTCCCAGGTTCAATTTCGGTCAAGGGCATGTACCTTGGTTGCAAGCACATCCCCAGTAGGGGGCGTGGAGGAGACAGCTTATCAATGTCTCTCTCATCGATGTTTCTAACACTCTATCCTTCTCCCTTTCTCTCTGTGAAAAATCAATAAGATATTTTTAATAAATAAATAGTTTTATAAATTTTAGTTACTAGATTCTAAGTCAATGAAGTTTACAATATTAGAATTTGTAGTTCATTTATCAACTCTACAATGCTAAATCTCTGAATATTACACTTTCTAAATCTCTGAATATTCTTATTATATTTTCATGTAAATTGTTAGTATTACTTATTTTTAAATGAAAATACATTTTTTTAATCCTCACCTGAGGATTTTTTTTAAGAGAGAGAGAATGAAATGAGGGGGGAAGAGAGAGAGAAAGAAAAAAAAATCAATGTGAGAGACATATCAATTACCAATGGACCTGCAACCGAGTTCCGTGCCCTTTATTGGAATTGAACCCGGTTCCCTTCAGTCCATGGGCTGATGCTCTATCCACTGAGCCAAACCTGCTAGGGCTCTTTTTAACTTCTGATGATTTCTATCTTCAATCTGATTTTATTATTTCTGAGTTTTGATCTATAATATCATAAAATAGTTTTATGTCATAATACATATATAGAAACCAAAATCAAAGAAGATTACATCATTGTTAAATTGACATTGTTCAAAATCTGGATTTCAAAATTAGAAAAATTACACAAGAGTTGCACTTTATTTTTTAATTTTTTAAAATATGTTTTATTGATTTTTTTTTTTTTTACATAGAGGAAAGGAGAAGGATATAGAGATAGAAACACCGACGAGAGAGAAACATTGATCAGCTTCCTCCTGCACACTCCCTACTGGACATGTACCCTCAGCCAAGGTACATGCCCTTGACAAGATCCAACCTGGGCTTTAATCTGTTTGGTTCAGTGGATAGAGCATCGCCCTGCGGACTGAAGTGTCCCAGGTTCGATTCCAGTCAAGCGCATGTACCATGGTTGTGGCCACATCCCCCGTAGGGGGTGTGCAGGAGGCAGCTGATCAATGTTTCTCTCTCATTGATCTTTCTAACTCTTTGTCCCCCTCTCTTCCACCCTGTAAAAAATGTAATAAAATTAAAAAAAAAAAGAATCAAACCTGGGACCCTTGAGTCCACAGGCTGATGCTCTATCCACTGAGCCAAACCAGATAGAGCATTACTTTTTATTTTTTGAATCCTCACCTGAGGATATGTTTTTTATTGATTTTTAGAGATAAAGAAAGGGAGAGAAACATTGATGTGAGAGAGAAACATCAATTGGTTGCCGCTTGTACATGCCCCAATTGGGGATCAAACCTATCAACTAGGAATGTGCCTTGACTAGAAATTGAATTTGCAACCTTTTGGTGTACGGGATGATGTTCCAGCCAGCTGAGCCACCTGGCCAGGACAAGAATTTCACTTTTAAAAAGCAATTTGTGAAATGTTTATATCTTAAGAAATCACTGATTACTGATGCTTTCAAAAGAGTAACTATGCGCTGTCAGCGTAGCTCAGAGGTTGAGCATCAATCTGTGAACCATATGGTTTGATTCCAGGTCCTGGTACATGCCTGGGTTGTAGGCTCGATCCCCAGTGTGAGGCATGCAGGAGGCAGTGGATCAATGATTCTCTCATCGTTGATGCTTCTATCTCTCTCTTCCTCTCTCTTCCTCTCTGAAACCAATACAAATATATATGTGTGTTGTTTTTTTTTTTTTAAAAAGAGTAACCATGTAAAAGCACCATTTTACTATGTTATAACATTTTTAAATATTTTATGATGTCTGACTAAAATCTCAAAATTAAGTATTAATTTACTACTGTTTTTAATCTGTCCCCTCTATGTTTTCACGACATCTATTGATTAGATACAAGGAAACCTCTATTTACTAGTTTTCAAGCAGAGCAAAAAATCATGCCAATGCCTGCCAACTGCCCGACGATTGCAGTTATGGATGTTGCAGAAAACATTAGAGCAAAAATTTATGCTGTGTTGGGCAAACTAGGTAAGAAGCTATCGTCAGATTCACAAGAGCCTCTCTGTTTTGCTAAGTATGTGTGTTGCTTTTGCTTTGGAACCCATTTTTCAAACATGATGAACAAAAGTTCCTTTATACAGATAAGTGCATGTTCCATTGTTTTCCTAATGTCCAGGCTACACCCTGATCAATCAAGTTAAAGGCAGTTCATTTAGCTAACTAGGATAAACACAAGAATTCTGAGTCACCTGAGGTTTGTTTTGTTTTGTTTTAAGTCCTGCTTCTGACTAAGGAAAAAGTCCTCACCCCTTGGGTTCTGAAAGGATATTACCATAGTCTGACCAAAGCACAGAAACTATTCCTCATTAATGACTACGTAAGGACGTTCTGGCAATAAGAAGTCACAAGCTCACAAAAGTAACTTTTTCATAAGTCAAGATGAATTCAAAAGTCGTTGTGTGTGTGTGTGTGTGTGTGTGTGTGTGTGTGTATGCTGTGATCTGTTAAAGTAACTATCTATATATAAACTTTGTTTAGATTTTGAAAATTTACCTGGCCTTTCTACTGAAGATTTTGTGACCCTTTGTATCATACATAGATATCTTGATTTTAAAGTAAGTACCTTCTTAACCTTATTATTAAAACCTAGTATGGCAAAAAAAAGTCAATTGAGAAATACAATATCTGTTCGTAATTGTGAGCAGTCACCCAAACTGTACAGTTTTCATTTTCCATTTTGCATCTGATACTATTCAAAAGACATAACAAAAACTGATTCTATATTTTCTGTGGGATAAGATTTCACCCACTGTCCTATATAATAACAATCTAACATGTAAATTGTCCCCTGGGGAGTTTGACCTACCGGGAATTCGTCCGCCCGCTATAACATACATGCACTGACCACCAGGGGGTTGCGCAGAACAAAGGAAGGCCCTGCCTGGCATCTGGCAGCCAGGGGAAGGAGGCCCTGACCAGCAGCCAAGAGGCCCCGATTGGCCTTGCTTGCTGGCCAGGCCTGGGGACCCTATTGGTGCTTGAAATTTGTGCTCCGGGCCTCTAGTGAGTGTATAAAAGAAGATGACTGTTACTGAAATAGACCTTTTCAGAAGCCTAATAGAATGTGTAAAATATAATTTCTTCTTTTTATAGATCTTTAGGAGCTAGAGTTAAATGAGTTATTGCTTATTAAAATAAATTATTAATACTTATTAAAGTATTCTTTATCATTACTTTATGTGATGACAAATGTCAGTTCAAGATAGTAAGTGGCTTACCTTGCTGGTTATATTTTTGGTAAATCAATGCTTTTGAAGTTTCAGAGGAGTCTTTTCAAGTAAATATTTCTTCTACTAATACTAGTATACTGTGTTTGAATGTTGTAAATGAATAAGCCTCTATTTTCAAATGAAAAGGTGACTAAATTTTATCTCTCTTCTGGATATATAAATTTTTCTTTAAATTTAAATGTACTCAAGCACATTAATTTCCAAAAATCCAGAATATGCAATGGAATTCTCAGTTGGATAGAAACACAGAGTTAAGAGCTTGAGATTCAGTTCTGCTTTAGCAAGAAGGTGAGGGGCAGGGGCCTATTTTTCAGGGTTGCTAGGTTCAAGGGTCCCAGGAATGCCACGGTCATTGTCCTGTAAGTTCAGCATGGTTTGTCCTTCAGTATAAAGCTTTAGGAAGGAGAACATCAGTAGTTCAAGAGGATGAGACTAAAGCAGCAGTTTCTGCAACTGTGAAAAGAGTGAGTATAACCAGAGGGCAGCGATGATGGCAGTGAACTAGACCTAGGTAGTGGAGCCTAATCCATGAATACTCTATCCTTGAAAAACATTTGATAATTATTTCCGAACTAGAGACCCAGCATGTGATTGAAATGGTGCGAGGAAGCCCCCTGCAGAGGGCGAGTCTCGTGCAGTGCCAGCTGCCGTGGGAGACAGGCCAGACCAGTGCCGCGGGGGGCCAGGACCCACGCCTGACCACAGTGTCTCCCGGCCCTCCTGCCTGTGTCTGCTCCAGGGCCACCTGAGCCACCACACCGGCTCAGGCAGGCCCCCCTGTCTCTGTCTCCATCTCCGCTCTGGGCCTCACATGCATGGGCAACCTCCTCCTGTCCGGTCGTGACCCGTTACAGTGTCCTGGCCTGATTTGCATAATATATTTTATAGATAGAAACTCAAATGTAACAGGTGCTCCAAATCATTTCCAGTGCACTTAACTCATGCCTAAGGTGTAAGTTAGGCAAAGCTGGTTCAGTATGTGTCAACTTTGGAACAACAATCAAAGTATTAGCTAAAATTGTATGCTTCATTTTTTGTTAATTTGACTTTTTTTTAAAGTTAAACTTTGTTATAACAGATTGGAGAAATATGGAATGAAATTTATGAAGAAATAAAAATGGAAAAGTTAAAACCAGTCACTACAGATAGACGTGTTTTGCAAGCTATTTTAACAGCTACGGAAAATGTTGGAAAGATGGTTGCTTCCCTGCAATGTGAGATGTTTGATATCCAAGCTCGCCAGGATGTGCAAGATGAACAAAAAGTGTATGCAAAAGTAAGCCACAGATACCATTGAGGCACAAGATAAGTTCATTGTATAAACTAGCTGAAGGTCCTCCAAGGATATATTTGCCTTACTTGTGAATGTTTCAGTACTTAAAGTTATTTGTAGTTTTTCTCTCATTGTTACTTACACTGTGTTTGTACAGTTTTTAAAAGACACCATGGAGTTAAAAGCTTAAGGTATTCAATTATTATACTCGGTGCTATTTTATGGCATTATAATTTGATTTCTACAGGCTTGCCTTTCTCTTTTTTGAAATGTCAAACAGAATTCCAAAAATTGTTGGCTATTTGAGTGTATACATTCTGACAACAGTGAATCTTTGTGACTACAAATGTAGCCTCACTGAAAACATTGGCCCTCACCCCTCACTCTGTGATAAGCCCTTACTGGTGTGCCAACCACAGGCCTATCCTCCCTTCAGTGCCTGAGCACCGTGAGCGTCCGTTCTGTGAGTCCAGAGATAGACGGGTCTCTGACTTCACCTAAGCGGAAAAACATGAGCCATTACACAGGTGGGACACGGACACATCAGAAGCTTTTGAGCAAAGAGGTTAAGTGGCTGTTTCAATTACCTTGTCCACAGAACGCAAAGATCATGTAGATGCCCACTTATACCTGGCCATCCTGTATGACTACCATTAAATATTTAAAGCCCTCTAGAGCAATTTCCAGAATGTTTTCTATTGCCTGCTCCTTTCACATAAACTACTCAAGTTTATAGCTTCAGCCTAGTGGAACTCTGCGTCCACCTATGAATTCTGCTGTTTGAGACACCTCCTGGCTTGGAAATTTTGTTCGTTAAAAATTGTTATTGTGTGGATGCTGCCACGTTACCCTGTTTATTCACTCATAAATGGGGTCGCCCTGTTGGAAGACCTGCTGCCTCATTAGTTCTGCGTGGCAGCATGCACACAATAAAATTTTTTAACAATTTTCAAGCAAGGAGGTGTCTCAAACAGCAGAATGTCTGCTCTGTAGACTAGCTATGGTTGATACGTTGGTCATTGTTGATCTCATGGCTCTGACCCCACTTACATTTTTTAAGCAGTTATTTAATTAAATACCCTTAGGTTCATGATTGAAATGTAGTGTATTTCACACCAAGCGGGGGCACCTGTCCTCTGACTGTATAGTTAGTGGGTGGCGGGTTGAGGACAGTTTTCGCAGTTTGTGAGCAGTCACCTCCCTAGGCTGCATCACCACAACAACTCGGCACTCTCACGGAATTGCTTGTCTTGCTGCAGGTGAAGATGAGAGCTAATTTTACCAATATAATCTTTGATAAACTATTATCAATGGCGGCAGAAACCTATCTTCTCTTCTGAATTTGTTGTTAGGTCATTCACTTATTTTGTTCCGGATGACTATCCATCTTCACAAGTGATAATCATGTAAAACAATCAGTCTTGCTATGAATTGATGGTGGTGGTGGTTATTTTTTTAAAAGACTAGTTTTTTGATTTTTAGAGAGAGAGGACGGGAGAGGAGAGAAACATCTGAAAGCATACCATCCATCAGATGCCTCCTGTCTGATCCCTTCTAGGATCCAACCTGCAACCTGAGCACGTGCCCTGACTGGGAACCTAAACAACAACCTCACAGGACGATGCCCAACCAACCGAGCCACACTAGCCAGGGCAATTGTTGTTATTTTTACATTTTGTATGTTTATAACAACAGTCTCATATTACATTTTGGAAAAAGCAGTTCAAACCCTAGACACAATGAAAGAAGGATATTTTTTTCATTTTAAGTTGTTAACTTTATGATTACTCTAATCCTTTTTGCTAGTTAAACTTTAAAATTTACCTTGGCAAAAACTAGGTGTTCCTTCCAAAGAAGGGATTTCAATCCCTTTGGTATTCTTTCACAGAAACTGGAACTCAACTATCTTTCTCGTTTCAGATACAAGCCACTCACAAACAAAGAGAACTGGCTAATAAAACATGGGAAAACTTCTTGGCTAGAACATCAAATGCTAAAACTTTAAAGGTACGATTTTTTAAATATTATGATATCCACAACAAATAGCTAACGCTGACACCATTTCCAGGAGTAAATATTCATTCACCTTTTTCTGTTAATCTTCGTGTAGAATATTAACACTAGTAGATCCTCATATGCAATTTAGGATGCTCACAGAAACTGAATTTTCACAATTACAGAAATGTCACTCTGAGTTTTATTTGACTTAGCAGTGGGAAGTAAGGATGTGTTTCCGGCTTACATAAAAGAGGTGATGGTTAGCCAGCAATGAGCTTCTGCTTTCCCTTCTGACCCTTCTTATCTATTGGTCTGTTCTGTAAGAAGAGAGTGAAGGACAGAAAAAATTATTGTCCATTTTATTTTCTCCCCTAAGGATGTTTCCCCTCTGTGACCACCAAAGGAAAAATAGTATTAAAGGTTAAGAGAGAATTTGAGATAAACACCCATTTGGAAGCTGCTTCAACTATAAGCTAAAACTTAAAACATTTATAATGCTAATTATTTACTTGAAATATAGGAGAAGTACTATGGATTTCTAAATCTTATTAACATTTTGAAAAGACTTTTTATATGTTATAAATCCTCCTCTAGATATGCGATTGTTACGTATTATGTTAATCCAGGAAAATAGTGGAACCATATTAAGGTAGCAAGAGCAAAGCTAAGAACATACTTATTCAATGTATCATGTCTCCCCCTTTTCACTGAAAGTTCTTCACAACTTTACTTATAAAATATGCAGGCAATGAAAACTAGCCTCTTCGAAACAGACCATTGATTACCTTGAATTTCACCTGTTCTAGTGCCTCAAATATTGAGCTTGAATATAACCACAACGGATTATATAACTGATATTATCCTAAATGCTTGAAACATTTAAGTACTAAATTAGTATTGAATTTATGTAAAATACTTTGAAAACACACATTACCTGACATAAATTCAGTCATTTATTCAATTATGTATTAAAAATTGAGCCTGGGGCCTGCTTTACTTCTTGGTATATGACCAGTATTTCTGGAAATCACAGTAATATTTTCAGATTACCAGTGTATTCTGCAATGTACAAATGATACAACTTACTAATAATTATGTTCGTAGCCTAAAGGATTAGCAGATTCCAGTTCTAACTAATAAAACAGAAGCAGCCAGACATAATTAAATATAATTTGTATACTTCATTATAAATATCATAGTTAATGCTTTCATAACAAGATTATTTTTCTTTTTAATTCAAAAATCTTCAGAAAGCGAAAAAACTTCAGGATAAAGCTATCGAATCCACTAGATACGGTGAACGACCAGCAAATGCAATATTTCACCAGACAGATATTAAAGGCCTTAACACAACGGTAAGATGTTTTTCTTGGTTACTTTTCTTAGTAGATATCTAATTTAGTTCCCAGAGTGTTATTTCCATGGGATTTGTCTCATATTTTTTCTTTTTGCTGTTCAACTTTTCAAGATGCCTTAATGCTGAATGTAGAGTAGTGTGTGTTTGTGTGCCATTATGAGGTTTCCATAGCCTATCTCCATGGTGAAGGCATGTTTGTCTTTAAGGTACCTACACACACACCCAGTGCTGCAAACACTGATCAGATGATAGCTCTCCATGTCTTTGTCAGAAAATGTGCAGTGCCTTCTTTGCCTAGCAAATAGATTCATGTCATAACCCAGTGTTCCTAGTGTCCTCTTATAGACATAATTTGGCCCTCGTTGCAAAGCTAATAAGCCATACTTAGTCGAATTCATGCCAGTTTGCCTGGCTCTGAAGCCCTTATCTCTCCAATAGGTCATGCTGCCTTCTAGTTACTTATATGTATGTTTTGGTTGCTTCTAAAATAAGCTAAAGGATGAATGAGTTATTCTTCTACTGAAAAATTTTCTAAATGGACTCTTAAGATATTTGCCTTTTGCTTTTATAGGTGCTCTCTGGACGGGCAGTAGCCGTGGAGAGCACTCCTGCCCGATTAGTGGGAGGACCTCTGGCTGATACTGATATTGCTCTGAAAAAACTTCCTGTTCGAGGAGGAGCCTTACAAAGGGTGAAAGCAGTAAAACCTGCAAATGATCCAAAGAATGTTCCTACATAAAATGCTCTATAGACTTTGAGATAAATTCTGCATGTAATTTTTAGTTAAATGTCTTTATATACAAATGTAAAACAAATATTTTAGAAAAAAATATTTTAGTAAAATACTATTTTAAAAAACAAGCACATAGAATTTATTTTTATTGAAAATATCAACGCATAGCATCAGAAGGGTGGTCAACAATATTTTTGGAAAGTTACTAATTCTTTCAACTGAATTTGTGAAACATTAGTTAAGACTTTTGATTGCATATGAACTATTCCAACTGATTTAAGCACCTCCAAAAAGGAGGGGGAAAAACTTGGATAGACTCTGTAGCTATCAAAAATAGGAGTAATTAAGACTACTGGCATTGTTGGATCGAAGGACTGAAACTCTGGTGGAAGGATCTTCTCCTCTAGCAGCTCCTGAATTATGTTCTTCCAGGTTCATGTCCAGTAGAGAAAAGTGCATGTCTGTCTCTCAACCGTCCTGCAACTGCCTCTGCATCTTGGGGCCCCTGACTGGCTGCCTGCCTATTCCTGAGATATTCACCATTGCTTTGGCCAGATCTGAGTCTGCCTACTCCCAAAGCCAGAAGTCAGCCAACCCCACCCAAAGCATATGGATGGAGTGGATTTGGAACTTAGGATATTATTATCATGAGAATATATAAATATTGGCACAAGAATATTAGCAACAAATATGTTGGTCAAAGTAAAATAAGGTATCTCTGTTATAAAAAGCAAATATTAGTCATGAGGTAAACAATAAAAATAAAGAAACATGATTTTCTTTTCATATATAATATGCAAAGCAAATTCTATGCTACTTCTCTTCTTTCATTGGGAAAGGAGAAGGGGACGGGAAAGTGTTTTCTTTCCTTTGTGGTGGAGGTATCTTGCCAAAAAATATGAGGTAGATGCCTTAATGCTGGATGTAGAGTAGTGTATGTGTCTGTGTGCCATTGTGAGGTTTCCATAGGCTATCTCCATTCCCACCAAACCCCATTCCACCCAGCAAACCACGAAGTTGAGTTTATGACCAGGACTGGGAGATAAAATAACCCGTTTTCTTTTTTCTTTTTTTTAATATATTTTCTTGATTTTTTACAGAGAGGAAGGAAGAAGAAGAATAGAGAGTTAGAAACATCGATGAAAGAGAGCCATCGATCAGCCGCCTCCTGCACGCCCCCTACTGGGGATGTGCCTGCAACCAAGGTACATGCCCTTGAACAGAATCGAACCTGGGACCTTTCATTCCGCAGGCTGAGGCTCTATCCACTGAGCCAAACCGATTTTGGCAATAACCCGTTTTCTTAGACAGGAAGACATACTGGAATTTGTCTAGATTCTAGGCCCATAGGGTACACTCAGCAGTGTATGTGTCAGAGTATAACAACCAGCTCTTCATGGGGGTGGGAGCTCTCATTTGTAGTGTTTGCCAATTTGCACTCCACCATGACCAATTCCAAGCTACCAGTATGACGCTACTAAATGCAGAGTTGGGAAGACATAATAGAATCTACGTTCATTGTCAGATAAAAATAATCACCCATTAGGCTCCAATACCCTACTAGGCCCATAACAGTGATAGGCTTCCTCTAAAATGATGTGGTATAAATACTATTACATGAATAAAGCGTGTAGAACAAAATCAGTATCTCCTGGTTGAATATCATTTTTGTCTGTAATGTGACTTGATAGCTCCAGGTTGATTAAGACTGACTATAATCCAAATGCTCAGGGACATCTGTGAACCTTTCCCCTGCCATGTACACTGAGTGGTCAGATTATTACGATCTCTGAACGCATAATAATCTGGCCACTCGTGTGTGTGTGTGTGTGTGTGTGTGTGTGTTGGAGGCCTGGTGCATGAATTCATACATAAGTGAGGTCCGGCCAGCCTGGCCAGGCGGAAGGGACATGGCTGGTTGGCTGGTCTGCCTGCTGGTCAAACTCCTGGTCGAGGGGACAATTTGCATATTAGCCTTTTATTATATGGAACGTACACTGAGTGGCCAGATTATTATGCGCTCAGAGATCATAATAATCTGCTCACTCAGTGTATATCTTACCTGTCAAGAAGAGGAGAGATAAAATAGGGCAGGCGATTACCTAGTATCCATTTAGCAGGTGAATAAATGTAGGTGGGTGGGAGATAGGAATGTTGCTTAATCCTGACACTTGGACTTAATCCTACACATAGACAGACTGCACCCAAGTTTGCCTATTACAATTCCAGCGACCCTCAGCGAGTGAGTGAATCAGTCTGTCTGTCTCACCAAGTCACTAACTCTATAAATTTCTGTCTCTCTTCACATCCTGTGCTTCCACACCACTCCCAAGTCCTAGGGATGTACTGCCTCGCCTAGGCAGCCTAACTAAAAGGTGGGCAGTACATTTCCTTCCATGAGTCAATTGAGACAAGGATTCAAATGCTCAAACTGAAACCTTAGCAAACTAAGTGGGGAAAAAAAGTCAGAAGAATACAGAGGATGGAGTTCAGTGAGCACCGATGAAAGTGGCTTCAACACCCTTTAGTAATGAGATTTTTACCATGAGGGAGCTCATTCCATGGTTAAACTCTGTTAGCCTGTGACTGCCTATATTGGGTGAGAACCAGTGAATAATTAGGCACCTAACTTTTGTTCACCTGGTACATTTTATATCACAGGACAAAACTAAAGAACCTAAGTCTTTTCAGGTAAATTATCCAGTTTCTTTAATCATTCTTATTTAACCCTTCCAGACTTTATGTATCTGGCCAGTCCCTTCTGAAGTGCTACAATTTGTTATTCCTCTGTACTGTGACTGGGCTTCCAATAAGTAAGTAAGTAAAATAAATAAATAAATAAATAAATAAATAAATAAATAAATAAAATTATGTTGTCTTGCCATGTAGCATTGAATTTTTGGCTTCAAGCATTTGCCCAGGGGTTGTAAAAGAGAATTGTTTTCTAAGAGAAACCATGACCTTATGCCTCTACCTTCAGAATATAAATTAGGCATCTTCTTGGATATCTGTCTGGTCATTTTTATAAGAGAAAGTAAGCCCCCCCCCCCAACCAATTGATTTTCTTAGCTTAAGGATCCACCTTTCATTGGCAAGAAAAAATGTTTTTAATCTAGGAAGTTATTAGACTTATGACTTCATATTCTTTGCAACCAGTTATTATATGAAATTCAGTTGTATGAAATAGTATTTGTAAAAGATACCTGAAAGCTATGCAGTCCATTCATTCTTTAATATTTGTGGTTTATCACCTGCAGTTTATAGGCATACATACACATGCACACTAAAATTATACACAAAATGATGAGTGTGTGTATATACAACATCTAGTAAAGGTTCTATGGTTTTATCAGATTTTCAGAGTGGCCCATGACTCAAAGAATGTCAGTTCCCCTCACTTACTTCAAAGTTTATTCTTTGATCAAGTCAAACCATCAGAGAGCTGCATACTTGTTCAGTATTATTTTTGCTGCTTTTAATGTTGCTTATGTTTATTGCACTTGGGTGTGCTGGCATCAACCTGCATAAAGGGGAATCTGTCATTGTCACGATACTTGAAGGCAGTGCTGTACAATGGCTGGCAGCCATTATGAAACCCTATGGGACAGATTTCTATTGGCTCAGTGTCCTAGGAAAAGCTGGGCTTCTCCCAAACATATTGCCTGGTTTTTCTTATCAGCATTGTGAACCTTGAAACAGCTCTGGATCCCTCTTCACTTAGAAAAGTAGAAAACTCAGGCCACATTTACAGCTACCCTTTATCAAAGGTATATAGGTTTTTATGACATGCATTTTGAAGTGTTGATCTAAAAACTGTATATTATTAGTTTCCTGTCTTCATTACCCATCATCTCAATTTCCCCATCTACTTCATGTTAAACTTACTATTTAGTATATTTCTTTAAATCTTCAGATCATTTTTGGAGTAAGATGTGAGATATAAATAGGAAATATAAAAAATTATTGAGCTAACACCTAAAGACAAAAATTCCATCACACTGCATTTTACTAAAATAAAGTTTCTTATTGCCTTTCTATTTATTTCTTTGTATTTTATTTTTTAAAATCTTTATTGTTTTGTTATTCCTTTTTAAAAATTAAGATAACAAAAACATCTTAATACCTAAGATGGGTCAGTGATGAAATGCACATATCACTACACACAGTACACTACATCAAAATCAATTTTTTTTAATATACTTTTATTGATTTTTTACAGAGAGGAAGGGAGAGGAATAGAGAGTTAGAAACATCAATGAGAGAGATACATTGATCAGCTGCCTCCTGCACACCCCCTACTGGGGATGTGCTCACAACCAAGATATATGCCCTTGACCGGAATCGAACCTGGGACCTTTCAGTCCACAGGCGGACGCTCTATGCACTGAGTCAAACCGGTTTTGGCAAAATTAAATATTTTTAAAACAATACTGGCATTAGACTGGCACGATTTTAAAATCAAAATTATGTATAAGATACCTTATAAAATTGGTTACAATTTTACTCCATTGAGTGTTGCATAAAAAAAAGTTACTTTTGCATTTTAAATGAAATTTTTAAAAAATGCTTT
>PVJN01038184.1:8094-20600 GCA_004026805.1 Lasiurus borealis
CCTCTTCATACACATTCCCTGCTTCCTCTGCTCCCCTGAGGGAACCCAGACGCATTCCCCCCCCCCCCCCCCGTGGCTTGAATACGCCGCTCAGGCTGAGAACCAGGGGGTTGCTCAGTAATGGCTAAGCCCAAGGGCATCAGAATAAAACCACCACGGTCAGCTCTCATCTCTTCTGCCTATCCCTCCCTGACTGCGGGCCTCAGCTGAAAAAAAATGGGGTTCCCAGTGTCTGCTGGAGAGGTCAAACGCCCTCAGGTGTGTAAAATCCAGTGGGCATCTGGACTGAGGGGTGGCCACTGCTCTTGCAATTCCTGGGCAAAGGCAATAAAATGCCCCTCAAGCAAACACACAAAAACTAGCACACCATGAGCCCAGTTTCCCATCGCACTGCCAGGCGTCTCAGGCTTAGGTCTTTGTTCTACGGTCACTGGAGCACTGTCCTCCCCCAGCTCGCTCCTGGCAGGCACCTGGGCACTCTGACGCCCCTGCACCTGTGCAGCCAAAGGTCGCCCCCCTCTGGCAGTTAAAGGAGCCGCAGGCAGGGAGCCCAGAGCTCCGCGATGTTAGTGGAAGCGGGTGTTGTTAAGTCGCGCTGGTCACCCGATGGCGTGTTAATCAGCCTTTTGGTGGCAAGGCTCTGGGTCTCGCTGATAACTTGGAGGATTAGGCCCGCCCTGCTCCCCCTCCCGCCGCCTCATTGCGTTTGGGGGCCCCAGGCTGTGCGGGGTGCGCCCTCTGCCTACCCAGGAATCGCCTCCTCTCCTCTCCCGCCCGCACGCGGCAGGTTCGGCCTTCAATCTGGTGCAGCAGTGCCCTCTGGTGGTCACAGGCTGCAGCAACGCCTCCCTCTGCAGGACCCGCGTGTGCTGGAAGCAGCTCTGGGAAGTTCTGGTTTCCTCTTCTGGCACAGGTGCCGAGGCCCCGGTGAAGCCCTGCTAGAGACGGTCTGTCTCTCCATCACTTACTCTGCCTCTGCCATCTGAGTATGGCCTCAGCTGCTCCTGCTGCCTCTCTGGGTCTCTGTTTCTCACCTGTAAACGGAGAGGATTCAACTAGTGCATCCCCAGCTTTAACATTCAGGATACATTGTGGTTGAGGGAGAGTAATTCATTCAACAAGTACTAAGTGCCGGTCAAGTGTAGAGGTTCAGGCTCATCAGAGAGCAAACCTGTGCATTCCTGGGCTTTAAATTGCAGCAGGAGGAGATAGGTAATAAGTAGTAAACACAACACAAGCAAGAAGGACCCTATGTCGCCTACCACCAAGGGGTGTTCGATCTGGATTCTCCAGTGGGTGCCCTGCCTTGGATTGCTTTGATAAAGGAATTTGCTTCTAGAGCAGGTTAGTCCTAAAATTGACCTGCCGGAGGATCATGCTGCTTCTGTGCCTTTCCTAACGACCTTCTCCCACTTCACACACAAGCATCCATCTAAATAAATGGCTTGTAAAAATACGGGGCTGCAAGCAATTAGGCAGACTTCAAACAGCGGGTGTGGCAACATCTAAACCCAAGGCAACCCACCCCCACCACCCATCAAACAACAGGCATTTCCATTAACACTTCCACTTTCATCTCGTATCATGATCTATCAAAATGATGGCATACCTATATGTTAATAAATCAATCGCTAATAATCACAGCCCCGGTTAAATTAAACCCGGGTTTCTTTTTACAAATAGAGCTTAATGATCAAAAGAAATTAACCTTTAAGTTAAAAAAACATTATTAGAGGGGACTGTGACAGGATGATCAAAAATACACTCATAAAAATAGATTGCATGAAAATAAAAGTGTGGAAGTAGAATCAATGGAGTGTTTCAAGGAGAAAAGAATACAGTTTTAAAATTGTTCTTGTGTGCTTTCAGTGGACAATGGGAGGTATCAAACTGCTATGGGACTTATTTCCGACTGGAGGTACACATTTTAAAGTAATGTTGCAGTTTTATTTTAAAACGTAAATATTGATAGTAAACTAGAAATGCATAATCTTGCAACTATTCCCTCAATATTCAAAACTTTTGGAGGGCAGTTTTAAAATACGTAAGGGAGTCCTTCTTTCTGGAATATTACTTTAGGGGTACAGGAGCAGAGATGTTTGCTGCCGTCAGCATAAGGAATTGAAGGCAAAGTTGAAGAAGCCTTGGCAAGGACAGGAAGGCATAGGCGCCTCAGTTGCTGAACACTGTGGGCTTGGGTGTCGCCACCATCAACCTGGCTCAGCTCCATCTGCTGTGCCTGACGTGCGGCTCAGAGCTCAATTCTGGGGAAAGGGAACCCAAACGGCCCTACCTAAGTTGTACTCTGTTCAGAGAGGGCTGCGGGACACCATGACCGAAGATTTGCACCAGGATTCCTTGACATGCAGGGGAGGGTGATTCTCCCAAAGGAAACAGTCTGATTATCCAAAAAGAGGGTGGGGGGGATTTGGGAGTAAGCACCTCTCTTCCAGGAAAGGGCAGCAAGAGCCACTGCCAACCCATGTTCAAGGGAAAGCTGCAGAGAAGTGAGAAAATGCATACTGGGTGAGTGGGTGGGGGTGAGGATGTCCCGGAACAGGATCCTAAACACAAGTAAAAGGATTAGACCTGTGATCGGCAAACTGCGGTTTGAGAGCCACATGCGGCTCTTTGGCCCCTTGAGTGTGGCTCTTCCACAAAATACCACGGCCTGGGCGAGTCTATTTTGAAGAAGGGGCGTTAGAAGAAGTGTAAGTTTAAAAAACTTGGCTCCCAAAAGTAATTTGTACTGTTGATATTTGGCTCTGTTGACTAATGAGTTTGCCGACCACTGGATTAGACAGATGGAGAGCACCTCTTTTGCCATGGCTGAAGTAAGGAGGAAGGACCAGGTGTGGGTGCAGGGAATGTGCAGGTGAGCTGAAAGGAGACTCAGAGGGAGGCCCAGTGATGGTTCCAATTCCTCTATTTCGTGGGGGCAGATAAGGCCACTCAAAATAGGGCCAGGTGGATCAGGAGTTAAGGGATGAAAGATATAGTTTCTCATGCTTCTTTAGACTTCGTGTTTTTTAGAATTTAATGCTTGTAGCACACAGGCACACCGTTATAATCCACTTATCTGCCACCTCTGGCCTTTTCTTCTTCAGTCAGATTCCCCTCTGGTTCCCATGGCAGTGTGTGTGTGTGTGTGTGTGTGTGTGTGTGTGTGTATTTAATATAATTTTGTTGATTTTAGAGAGGGAGAAGAAGAGAGAGATAGAAACATCAACAACGAGAAAGAATCATTGGCTGCCTCCTGCAACACCCCACTCACCCCCCCACCCCACCCCTGGGGACCAAGCCCACACGCAGGCATGTGTCCTTGTCTGGAATCTAACCCAGGACCCTTCAGTCTCCAGGCTGACACTCTATCCACTGAGCTAAACCGGCTAGGGCCCCAGGGCCCTTTGTATAGTATACCTCTGTCCTATGTCTCTGACCACATTCATTACCCAGGTATTGAGGATGAATGGGATGGTGGTAAACTCCAGTCAGGTTAGTCTTCACTTCACTGGCTCACACACGTGACCCTGAGTGCCTTCCTTCCATACTGGACTCAACCAGGGTTTGAGAGGACTTCTCAGGTTTTTTAAAGTGCACCACAGGTGGCAGCTAATTCCCTCTTCTGTGTTCTTCTCGAACATGCTGAAGAGGTGCTGCCTGAGAAACGGGAATGCTTCCACAGAGTGCTGCCCATCGTCCCCTGAGGAGGAGACCAGACCTACACCTGAGTATCCCACCTCTCCTTTGTCTCAGTCTCTCTCAGGAAGCACTGTGTTTGCTCTGAGTGGGTCTGAGGTTAAGGAAAGTCATTATTCCAAGGCTTCCAAATGAATGTGTAGTTACAATAAACCCAAGAATCCAGTCAAACCTTCTTAAGGAATCATATATATATATATATATATATATATATATATATATATATAAAAGATAATTTCTTTGAGTTGAGCTATTGAATCTTAGGAGTCATCTTGAGAGCAATCCGATCTGATGTGCATGATTAGTTCTTTAAGGCAATGCAGCATTTCAGGTGCATAGCCACTTTAAGAGAACATGAACTACTCCTACTTACAAAACAGACTTGGGGAGTAGGGAGGAAGACAATGATCCTATATAATAAAAGGCTAATATGCAAATCAACTGAATGGTGGAATGGCCGGTCACTATGCTGCCCACTAACCACCAGGGGGCAGATGCTCAACGCAGGAGCTGCCCCCTGGTGGTTAGTGCGCTCCCACAGAGGGAGCGTCACCAGGAGCCGGGCTCACAGCTGGTGAGTGCAGTGTCAGGGGCGGGAGCTTCTCCCACCTTCTCTGAGTGCTAAGGACCCCTCAGGGGATGTCTGACTGCTGGCTTAGGCCTGCTTCCCATGGGGAGCAGGTCTAAGCCAGCAGGTGGATGTCTCCCAAACAGTCCCAGAATGTAAGAGGGTGCAAGCCAGGCAGAGGGACCCTCCCTGCAACCTCCAGTGTCCGAATGTCATGCACCAGGTTTCTAGTTTATAAATAAATCTATACTGAAACTTCCTTTAATGAAACCAACCAGTGGATTTAAATTATTCTATCAAAATTTAAGATATACATAATTTTAACACAGCCATTCCAGATGCTAAGTATAAGGATATTCCTAACAGCTTTTTTATTAACAGCAAAAACTTGTCAGAGTAGTAACTGGTTAAATAAATTATCTACATATGGAATATTACACAGCCATGAAGAGAATCAGGGGTATTGACATGTAAGACATCCAAGATAGACTGTAAATTTAAAAGCAGGGTGAAGAAGTGTGAAGAATCATTCCTATGTAGAAAAATACATATGACGTTGTATTTGCAATACATAGCTCATTTCTGAAAAGATAAGTGAACACTGTGTATAACTTACCTGTTGTGAGAGAAATAGGAGGGCTGGGGAAAAGGAAAGGGAGATTTTTGTTTTCTCTCAGCTGCATGCATTACCTAGTCAAAGTTTTCTATTAAACGCACTCCCTCCTCATACAAAATGTTTTTATGTCAATTGTGGTACATCCATGTTGAAAAGGATTTTTGTGTAGTTGATTACTTTCTAGACTATCCCAATGTTGTTTTTTGGGGATTTTTTTGTTTGTTTGTTTTTTGGTTTTGGTCAATAGAAAGCTTGGGTTTTGCTGTGTGATACTGGACAAGTCAATCACCCACGTGGCCCAGAACTCTTCATCTGAAAATGATGGGCTTAGACTTCCCATCAGTGAATGCCTTCCACCAACCTCTTCATGGTTTAAGATGCTGTGATTATATGATTTGACTTGGCAACATTTGAAAAAAAAATTTTTGCAATACATTGGCAAAGAGAATTGGTGTGTGTCAGACAGGGGTGTATGGCAAGAGTAATTATATACATTTACTACTATTTTTATAATATACCTTCTATCTTAAATCACACTTTATGAATTCCTTTTCACTTCTCTTCCATTCCTATTTGAAATACCCAAGGAACAACAAAAGAGGCATATTCAACTGAAGAAATTTATTTCCTTTTTTTTTTCTAGGTACATAGATGACAATTATAGACAAGTTTTGATACATAGGGAAACCCTTCCGTCCTTTCTCTTTGCTAAATGAATCGTCACAATAATTTTTACAGTTTTTAAAACAATACACAGCTTTTCTTGGGCTGAAGCAATCGCGAGAACATACTGGTACTGGTATATTACAGCTACTTACAATGTTTAAAAACAGCAATGGAGAAAAATAAGTTATTTAAATACTGATTTCATATACAGAAAGTGCAATGGTGTTAGTTGTTATATAACTTGCTTGACAGCTTCTGGTTTTCTCTACCAATTTAAAAAAATCAAGGTAACGTGGACTCAGATTGACCAGGTTTATTTTTTCTGTAAAGAACACAGTACCCACGGGCAGCAGTGACTTGGTGGACTGCCTCCCTTTGCTGCTGGTAAGAAAGCACACTTTGCTACGTCAGGAATGGATTACCAATACACCAGCGATTTCCAATGTCACCCGCCCCCCGTTCAGGCGGGCGGAAAGGGCCTCGGCTAAGAAGGCAGGCCATAAAAATCTCTCTCCTACTCGGTTATGTGGGAATGTCAGTAGTGGCTGGGGCTGGCTGCATCTCCTCCTCGACAGCTTCCAAGGAAAAATGTACACAGTGGGTGTGTAGCTACCTGAGCCTAACTGCCTTTCCAGGTTTCTTTTGTGCTTTCCCAAGACAACAGTTTCCGCCCATTCCTCCGCCTCCTGTACCAAGTGCAACTGGTTAAACCCGGATTATTGCTGACACCTACCGCCTGTCCTCCAACACCTGCAGGCGGCCCCAAACCACCTCAGTCAAATGTCACACACAAACACTGAGGCTTTTTTTTTCTTTTCTAGGATTAAGAGTTTAAAGCAAAAGAAGACCCAACAAATACTAAGGATTAAAAAAACAACAACAAAGGATTTTAAAAAGCACAATCAAGTAAAAACCACCTCAGAACTTTAAGATTAGGAAGACCTTCCCACCGAACAATTTTACTCGTGGTCCCTGAATTTTGAGGTTTGTATGCGAAGGCAATGAATTCCAAGGAAGAGGGACAAAAATATACGGTTTGGCATTCTCAAAAGCTCAAGCTCAGAAAAAATTCCCTTTTCCGGTGCCATGTGTACTTCAGTGAAAATGTCACAGTGAAAATGAATTAAAATGTGGGAATTCACACAAGATTCCTCCTTCCCCTGTTACCTGATGTATGGGTGGGCATGTTGCTCAGCTTTAAATGTGAGCAGGGCCCCTCACCTGTCATGCTGAGCTTACTGCAAACACAGGTGTGTAGCCCATCTTAGCCCCGCCTCCCCCGCGCCACTGGAAACAGGGCTCCCCCAGGTGGTCACAGGAGAACCGCAGCCACCTTCCTTCCCAGATGGGCTCACCGGGATGCCACATCCCACGGCGACAGGAGTGGGCTGTTTTAAGAGTGCCACGGAAATTTGACAGCTTCCCCTTTCTTATTCTAGATTTCCACAACTTCTTCACACGGCCTCCTACAGAAGGTATCGTGGAAGCGTGCGCGTGTATTTTTCAAGATGCATACCGAAGCATGAACACATACATCACCTGAGATCAACGTTCTTTCCTCCGACACATGATTTAAGTATGCAAAGCAAACAAGGAAGATGGCTTTGTGATGAAGGGATTCACTGTTTTCCCTCCTGAGGGACAAGGTTTATCTTGGTGAGCAGATGCAATACGACAGAACTTTGGGTCAGAGTTTTGTGTTGAATGTGTATTGTAAATAATCACATCCAATGCTTAACAGCATAGTGCTCACGGTAAGAATGTAAAGCAAAGTCATCTTGTGAAAATGGATTTTTTTCTCGTGCCCAAATTTCTGCTTGCTGGAAAGTCAAGGCACAGAGACTAAGAGAGGACAGAATGTGCTGCTATCAGTTGGAAACAACGGAAAACATGCAAATACTTAATGTGTGGCCAATGTGGTATGTCTGGCTCCAAAATGAGCCTTTATTTGAATTAAAAGGATTACCTAAAGAAGAAGGAAAACAGTATCTTCATTATAAAATGGGGGGGGGGGGGAGCTTTGAAAACATCTCATAGACTACTTCCCTTTTTCAAAGCATCTCTCTGAAACCAGCCTTATCTGATGACGGAGTTTTGGGACAGACCTGATCAGGAGTCCAAGCACAGTGACCAACAGGGTAGCAACCCTACACTGATTAAAAGGAAAGGTGGTTATAGAAGCACACACTCCCCACACACACTCACATATACACACATGATATCTCTGTGAATTCCAGATAGTTTTTTCACTAGATTTGTAGCTAGTTTGAAAACTGAAAGCCAACGTGGAATTTGTGCCAGATAAACACTCCTACAAAATAAGCCATGGCGAATGAGATCATTAGAAAAGCCCATTTGTGCTGGGAACATCCCAGACGTGTTAGATGGCCGTCTACGAGGAAGAGTTGGAACTATGGTTACAGGGTAGTGAACACTAGTTAGATAACTGCTTGAAAGCTTACATTAAGGCAAATAAAAGCTGATTGCTAGAAAGCAATTATTAAAATGTCTCGCTTATCTAAAGGAGAATAGGACATTTTTTTCCTCTAGTGCAGACAGATTTTCTTACTTTTGAACCAATGAGCATGTCAACCGATGTACAATCACTCCCGAGTCTGTTCCTTTGGCCTAGCTAAGCCTGTCTGGCCCTCGGGGGTCCTGCAAGGTGACAGACAGAAGGTCAACGGCACCACGAGAAAACGGCACCCGCTGCCCCTCCCTCTACCCCCAGCCCTCTCTCCCAGTGCACCCAGACAGACTGGAGGCACGGCATTTGTGGCAAGTTGGCATCTTGGTTCTATTGTGTTCTGAAAATAAAAATAAGTGCTCCTCTTTTCTTTGGGGGGTGGGCAGGGGTCAAACAGAACCACCCCGGTTTCCTCAAAGGGGCTTTTCTGGAGGAGAGAGAAGGTCATCGGTCCCGTGCCAAGGTTTCGAGCTCCGTCGGGCCACACACTGGGCCTTTCTTCTCGATCTGGTCTGCACATCCAGGGAAGGAGAAATTGCATCAGCGTCGTAAGCACAGTGAGAGGGTGGCTCCGGTCCAGGCGTTCCATCGCAGGCCTGGCTACATGGCCTCGGGGCCGGGCGGCAGCTTGAAGAGTCTGGCTGCAGACACGAGCTTGCTTATGTGTCTCTCCTCTGTGATGCCGGCCTCCTGCAGGCAAGTGTGGGACAGAGAAGGCACGTGGCCCAGGGTGCTGAACCCCGCTTCCGCGAGGGCGCTGGTGTACATAGGCAGACCGATGGAAATCAGCCAATCCGACATGGACGCGACACATCCGGGGGACAGGGGCTTCCTGCAGATCTCTGTGAGTCCGCCGCTTGGGATCTGGGTAAAGGAGGAAAACAGTTTTTAGAAAGAACCTACAGGGGCCATTGGAGGGCTCCTTATTATATGCCTAAGAGGAACACTGCTAACCTATCACACTGCCGTACTACCAGCACGTGATGATGCTCTGTGTCAAAACCCAAGTAGCATAAAGAATCTCTTCTGGATTTTTCAGAGGGGAGACAAATTTTCAAGGAAGTACTTGAGGATCTAGAAGAGCGGTTCTCAACCTTTCTAATGCCGCAACCCTTTAATACAGTTCCTCATGTTGTGGTGACCCCCAGCCATAAAATTATTTCCGTTGCTACTTCATAACTGTAATTTTGCTACCGTTAATGAATCGTAATGTATGTTTTCTGACGGTCTTAGGCTGTACAGCAGCAGTTCTCAACCTGTGGGTCATGACAGGTTGGTCAGTTTTCCTGTTGAATTTGTATTGTAAATAATCACATTCAATACTTAGTAGCATAGTGCTCACGATAAGAATGTAAAGCAAACTCATCTGGATGAAGGAATCCCACAGGTTGAGAACTGCTGCTGTAGAGCCTAAGACCATCGGATATGTATTTACATTACGATTCATTAACAGTAGTAAAATTACAGTTATGAAGTAGCAACGAAATTAATTTTATAGCTGGGGATCACCACAACATGAGGAACTGTATTAAAGGGTCATGGCATTACGAAGGTTGAGAAACACTGCTCTAAAAGATACATGGAATTAGATCTAACCCTAAAACTCTCCACACTCCGAGCATGTGTGTTTCTGGCTGTTGTGTCTGTGGTGACCTGCGCTTGGAGGAGAGAGCCCCACAGGGACTAAAGAGGTGGGCCGTCCTGTGCAGGTAGGGCGACAGGTAAAATACTCATGGCTGCTCACTTACCAACTACAAGTTCCACTGAATTTGAACCTACATAAACAGCTAGAAGATTAAACATTTATCCATATCATTATAAAGAATCTAAGATACAATAAGGACGAGTATTGGCCGGGCCGGGGAATTGGACTTGGGGGAAGACCAAGAGCTAGCCCTTTCCAAAGGTAACGGACTACCCCGTGTGCACACCCTGAGGTTGTGTGCAGTCTCCAGGAAGCAAACCCTTTCAAGTAATGTATCCTCAGATGTTAACCTCAGACGTCTACAAAGAATGGTTTTCACTACATTACTGGGGGGAAAAAAAATTGGAGAAAACCTAAATGTTTCTCCCATACAGACTGGCTAAACTACAGCACATTCCCCTACCAGAACACTTTGCAGCACTGATGACATAAAATAACTTTCAATGCAGTTTTGAAAGCTGGCTGTTTTCTGTTGTCAGGGCATGAATGTAGTTCTCTTAACAAAAGTTATTTTGTGTCATCATGAAGCTCTATAACTAAAAGGACTCCAAAAGCGGGGTGTGGGGGCCCCGCAGAGCACACTGCGGCCGCTCACCGCCATGCGGTGCTGCTTGCGAAGCAGCTTCACCCGGATCTGGTCCATGTTGGCGGCGACGTCCCTCTCGGGCTGATCCAGGTCCTCCGCGTATCTCTGCACCAGGGCCTCGGGGATCCCGCAGCGGCCGTGCTGCGAGGGGAACAGAAATGAGGTGTCAGGCGTGGTCACGGGGATCTGGCTTTCTCCGAGGACAGCAAGCACAAGGTAGGTTAAGACATCTAGCTACGCCTGGGAAACAGCACCACAAGTTTGCACTGGAAGTGAATACGTTTTCTCTACCGCCAGGATGTTTTTTAGAGGGAAAATACTTTTACACCTTCATCTTTCGGGTAGTGATGAACGCTAGAAAATGTTTTGAAACGTAATTAAAGTAGAACACAACCATCCTACATTTGGGGGGCCAATGCCCTCACCTCACTCTACCTGACCATTTGGCAAAATATTATTGAAAACCGTCTCTGAACTGCAGGAGAGGGGCAGCCTTCTGCTTTGCCGCAGCCTCCTGCTGCGCCTCGTCTGTTAAGACTTCTACCGCAGGCCTGGCCAGGGAGCCCAGCTGGCTACAGGGTCGTCCCAAAAGGGGTTATTCACTAGACATGGCGGAGAAGGAGGATGTTATGTAAAGCATTCATGGTCACAACAATTTTATAACAAGGATGCCATGACTGCATTATATTATAACAGAGCTTGCATTTCCCTGAGCAACGTATGGCTACATCTACTCTCATTTGTCTTCAAAGTCATCGTGGTATTGGTGGACCACTCTTTGTTTCAAATGAGAAATGAGTTTTCCTATGTTCTTGGTACAATGCAATTTCACATCATCTTTTACCCCCGTTATCCATACAAGATGATGTGCAATCCAATGATTACATCTGAATAGGGTTCTATAATTTTCCCAAGTATGTTCACATTTATTTTACTTGTTCCTAATAACACCTCTAAGAGGGAGTTAGGTAGGCTATTATCAATTCCATTTTACGAACAGGAAAATGAAATGAGGAATTTTTAATGCCTAAAAACATACATGTTAGGACAGGAAAACTGGAACTCAGGTCTCTCCTGAACTCTAAACCAAGCCTTTCAGGAAGCAGTTCTAGTACTGACTGACAGTTCTCCCTGCAATGTACCGCTGCCAAAAATTAAAAACAAACAAGCAAAAAGAAAGAGAGAAAGAGAGAGAGAGAGAGAGAGAAAGAGAGAGAGAGAGAGAGAGCATATCCAAGGCTGTATTTGCATTTAGTCTGGACCCTCTGCCCCCATCATGCCACCACCAAGCTGCAGAGGCCCCTGCTGGTGGCCACGCCGTGCTCTGCCAGAATGGCCCCTGCCTCCGGGCTGGCCTCCTGGGTCAGCCGGTGCTCCTCTCGCCTGACTGCCTGACTATGAAAGCAGAGGCAGGCCTGTGAAGTGGGGGCCAGGGCCTAGGATACCTTATCAGAATATGGCTCCTCAGTGAGATCGATGCCTTCGGCTCGCAGCTTGTCTTCCGTGAGCATTTCCAGGTCGACTCCCCGCGCGCAGGAGACCTTCCTGGTCACAGCGGGGCCCAGCCTCACGCCGTGCTCCTGGAGGCTGGCGCTCTCCCGCAGCTCGGACAGCCAGGGCGGTGGCCGGGAGCTTGGCGGGCTGCCGGGCTCCTGCCTGGCGGGCGGCTCGGAAGCCTGAGGAGAGGGACAGTCGCTGGGGCCGCCGGAGCCACCCTTCTTCAGGGGCAGGCTCGGGGCGCCGGGGCCCGGAGGGCAGGGGTGGAGGCCGTTGGCCAGGCGCTCTTTGCTCTTCTTGGCGGGAACGGGTGGAGGCTGCGTAGGATGTCTGCCTGGGGCCACAGCCTCAGGGCCCCTCTGCTCACCTTCTTTGGTGTTCGGGGGCTGATAGGTTCCTGGGAGATCGGGTCCTTTTCTGTGACCCTCAAGAGGAGTCCTTGTCACACTGTGTCTAGGATGCGGAGCATCAGAGTTTGGGGGCAAACACGGAGGTGGTGACATGCCACTGGCGGCGGCTGCACTCGGGCCGCCCAGTTTCCTAGTAGTCGTTTTCTGAGGGTCAGAAAATCTCTTGCTTTGGGTCAGTAGCAATGCAGGGTCAACAGCAGAATCTCCCTGGGGGCCGTGAGCCTTGGGGATGGAGGAGGCTGTCTTTTGTGGCACTTCCGGTACAACCTGAGGGCAGGGTGCTGTCACCGCG
>PVJN01038185.1:0-15000 GCA_004026805.1 Lasiurus borealis
TTCCTTCCTTCCTTCCCTCCTTTTTTTTCCTGTTTTCCCTCCTTAGGGTCTTACCTTCCTTACTCCCATCAGCATCCCACTCCCCGTCTTCTCTGGTTACCTTTGTAAGAGGTGTCAGTATGTGGAAGTTCTTTGTCCAGGACATTGAGTCTTTCCTCCTAAGAACATTGCTTACATTGGAGTTTTTGTCCAGCATGTGCTCTAACGTACCCCCTCCTCCAGGAGAGAATGGGACTGGGAAAGATAAAAAGACAGACCTGCCCTCTGGAACATTCATCTAGAGTCAATCTAGCCTTTGTCCTCCAGCAGTAGCAAAACTCGCTTAATCACAGTAGGATAACTAGCCCCTTGTCCTTCAGTTTGCAGTGTGTCTACAGAGAAACAACAATAGAAGGAAAGAAACACAAGTCTCTTGCCCTAAGCCCGAAAGCTTCTATCTCCCTTTAGAGGACCACTTCTAAAGTTTCCCCTTAAAATCCCCAAAGCAAGTTAAAATGTAAAGCAAGCAGCCCTACCTTGAGCTGATGATCATCAAAACGGCAGTGAGAAATGTGGCAGCCTCATGATCTTGGTTCCACACATTAGGAAAGTACCTTGAGTCCGTGTGTTAACCACGCTGTCTGTGTTAGTGCAGCCCTGTCTGGAGTCTGGGTGAGGGCTACATGGTGCCAGGAGTCCTCTCCCATTCTTGTATCATAAGGAGGAAAGGACCCGAGGACGGTGTCAACAAAGTACCCAAATGTTTTTCTTGTCTTCAAGGGAGAAAGAGTTCTATCCGGCTGGCACAGCTTTCTTCCTAAAAGTCAGAAATAAATACCCTAAACATTGAGGAGTGAAAATAAAATCTCTTAGATTCAATATCTCTTTAAGCAAAGAAGGGCCGTATCATCTTCAGGGTTCCTTAGAACCGAGGAATAATAATAACTGACATTTGCTCGGAGCTTACTACGAGCCAGATTCTTTTCTAGTGGTAATGCTTATATGCATGCATGCAAGTATGAACACATTTCGTCCCCAAAACAGTCCTCTGAGGGAGCCACTGTTATTATCACCTTCACCTTTCCCAGGTGGAAAAAATGTAGGTACAGGAAGGCCACATAAATCGTTCCACGTCACGGCGTTAGCACACTGTAAGAGAGTGTGTGTGCACAAGGGGCCCTTCTGAAATTTGGCCAGTAACCACCCTGCTGGGGCTGCCTCAGCCTCGGGGAAGCCCCGTGTGCGAAGTGACAACAGCCAACACTGAAAAAGCACTTTACTGTGTCAGGCCCATTAGGGGCCTTGCTAATATTAACCTACTTGATCCTCCTAACAACCCTGTGATGTAGATACCATCGCTATCTCTGTTTTATCACCGAGGGAACGGAGGCACAGAGATTAGGTAACCTGCCCAGGATCACATAGCCAGTAAGAAGCGGTGGAGTCCAGTGCAGACCGTGAACAGAGACCTTGCTCTGAAACACTTTACCCTTTGCTCTTAGCTCCTGCAATCTCCCACTCTATCCATTTCCCTCGTCTTGCCTTTGGGCCCTGGTTGCTTATCTTCCTCTCCCATGAGAGTCACAGTGCTTCCTTGGGAATGTGCTTCAGCAGCTCCAGCCAGATTTCTGAATTATTATCCAGGGCAGCTACAATCTGTCTTCATTAAAACCACTTTAGAAAGAGAAATTACCTTTACTGAGCATCCCTCATGCCTCTATATACCAGGCTCTGTGCTAGACAATTTATATACACTGTCTTTTTAAAAAATTAATATATTTTATTGATTTCAGAGAGGGAGCGTGAGGAAGAGAGAGATAGAAACATCAGCAATGAGATAGAATCCCTGATTGGCTGCCTCCTGCACGCCCCACACTGGGGATGGAATCTGCAACCTGAGCAGATGCCCTTGATCAGAGTCAAATCTGGGGCCCATCAGTCCACAAGCCAATGCTCTAGCCACTGAGCCAAACCAGCTAGGGCTTATTTAATACTCCCAATTATTCTTTTTTAAAAATATATATTTTATTGATTTTTTACAGAGAGGAAGAGAGAGAAACATTGAACAGCTGCCTCCTGCACACCCCCTAATTGAAGATGTGCCCCCAACCAAGGTACATGCCCTTGACCAGAATCGAACCTGGGACCTTTCAGACCACAGACTAATGCTCTATCCACCGAGCGAAACCGGTTTCAGCTATTTTTTTTTAAATTAAGATATTACATATGTTCATATCTTCCCATTGCTTCCCCCACCAAAATCCCATGCATGCTCTCACTCCGCAGTGTCTTGCGTCCATTGGTTATGCTTACATGCATGCATACAAGTCCTTTATCCAATCTCTTATCTATCCCACCTCTCCCTAACCTTCCCACTGTAATTTGACAGTATGTTTGATGCTTTACTGCCTCTATATCTATCTTTTTGTTCATCAGTTTATTATGTTCTTTATTATCCATAAATGAGTGAGATCATGTGGTATTTTTCTTTCATTGACTGGCTTATTTCACTAAGCATAAGGCTCTCCAGTTCCATCCAGGTTGCTGCAAATGGTAAGAATTCCTTCTTTTTTTATGGAAGCATAGAATTCCATTGTATAGATGTACCATAGTTTTCTGATCTATTCATCTGCTGACAGGCACCTACGCTGTTTCCAAATCTTAGCTATTGTAAATTGTGCTGCTATGAACATAGAGTGCATATATCTTTTCTGCTTGGTGTTTCTAGTTTCTTGGGATATATTCCTAGGAGTGGGATTACTGGGTTGAATGGGAGTTCCATTTTTAGTGTTTTGAGGAAACTCCATACTGTTCTCCACAGTGGCTGCACTAGTCTGCGTTCCCACCAACAATGCATGAGGGTTCCTTTTTCTCCGCATCCTCGCCAGCACTTGTTTGTTGATTTGTTGATGATAGCCATTCTGACAGATGTGAGATGGTAATGCATTGTCATTTTGATATGCATCTCTCAGATAATTAGTGACATTGAGCATATTTTCATGTGTTTCTTGGCCTTCCTTCTGTCTTCTTTTGAAAAGATTCTTTTTAGGTTCGTTGCCAATTGTTTGATTGGATCATTTATCTTCCTTTTATTAAGTTGTATAAGTTGCCTGTAGATGTTGGAGATTAAATCTTTATCAGTGAAAACATTTGTAAATATGTTCTTCCATACAATGGACTTTCTTGTTGTTTTGTTGATGGTTTCTTTTGCTATGAAAAAGCTTTTTATTTTGATGTCCCATTTGTTTATTTTTTTTTTTAGCTTCCATTACCCTAGAAGCAGTATCAGTGAAGAAGTTCCTTCGGCATATGTCTGAGATTTTGCTGCCTGTGGATTCTTCTAGTATTTTTATGGTTTCTTATCTTATGTTTAAGTCCTGTATCCATTTGGAGTTTATTTTTGTGTATGGTGTAAGTTGGTGGTGTAGTTTCATTTTTTTGCATGTATCTGTCCAGTTTTCCCAACACCATTTATTGAAGAGACTGTTTGACTCCATTGTATGCTCATGCCTCCTTTGCAAATATTAATTGAGCATAGTGGTTTGGGTCAATATCTGGATTCTCTATTCTATTCCATTGGTCTTGTGTCTGTTCTTATACCAGTGTCAGGCTGTTGTGAGAACAGTGGCCTTGTAATACAGCTTGAAACCTGGTATTGAAATCCCACCTATTTTATTCTTCTTTCTCAGGATTACTGTGGCTATTCGGGATCTTTTTTTGTTCCAGATGAATCTTTGGAGAGTTCTTTCTAGGTCTTGAAATATGCCGTTGTTATTTTAATGGGGAGTGCATTGAATCTATAGATTCCTTTGGGTAGTATGGACATTTTAATGATGTTGATTCTCCCAACCCCTCTGAAAATAAGACCTCCCCTATAATAAGGCCTCCCCTGAACACAAGGCCTCCCCAGAATATAAGACCCCCGAAGCTACTGTAAGGCATCTGACTCCTGATTTAAAGAGACCTCACACGGCCTGAACAGCTCTGGCTGTGCTGTGGCCAATCAGTGAGCTGGTTTGTGATGACAATTACTACCGTACCATATACAGGTAACAAATTTCCTTTTTTTTTTTTTTGTTCAACAATAAATGTGTACCATATTCTTCTTCATGGAAAAATAAGAAATCTCCTGAAAATAAGACCTAGAGCATCTTTGCGAGAAAAAATTAATATAAGACACTACCTTATTTTCGGGGAAACAGGGTATGAACTTCCCTCTCAAGACTGTTTTCACTGTGTCCCATAGATTTTGGATTGTTGCGTTTTCATTATCATTTGTTGCCATGATGTTTTCTATTTCTTCCTTGATCTCTCTGGTTACCCAGTTATTGTTTAATAGCATGCTGTTTAGTCTCCATGTGTTTATTTGAATTGTTTTATTATAGTTGATGTCCAGTTTCATGCCACTGTGATTTGAGAAGATGCTTGATATGATTTCTATATTCTTGAATTTAAAGAGACTTTCCTATGACCCAACATATGATCTATCTTTGAAAATGACCCATGTGCACTTGAGAAGAATGTATATTCTGTGGTTTTGGGATGACATGTTCTAAAGATGTCAATTAATTCCATCTGGTCTAGTGAGTCATTTAGGATTGATGTTTCTTTGCAGATTTTTTGTTTAGAGGACTTGTCCAATGGTAATAGCGGGTATTAAAGTCTCCTACTCTGATTATATTGCTGTCAATCTCTCCCTCGATATTCTCCAGAAGTTTTTTTTATGTATTTGGGTGCTCCTATATTGGGTGCGTATATGTTTACCAGAGTTATTTCTTCTTGTTGGATTGCTCCCTTTAGTATTATGAAGTGGCCTTCCTTATCTCTTGGAATGTCCTTCACTTTGAGATCTAATTTGTCAGATATAAGTATTGCTATCCCTGCTTATTTTTTTCATTTCTATTTGCCTGAAAAACCTCTTTCCATCCCTTCACACTCAGTATATGTGTGTCTTTTTTTCTGAGGTGGGTTTCTTGTAGATAGCAGAAATAAGTCGTGTTTTCTTATCCAATCTGTTACCCTATGTCTTTTGACAGGGGTATTTAATCCATTTACATTTAAAGTTATTATTAATATGTACTTATTTGTCACCATTTTTATTCTTTACCTCTGTATTCCTTCTTTGCTTCCTATTTCTTTTCTTTCTTTTCCTTCCTTCCCTTCCTTCCCTCCCTCCCCCCCCCCTCTCTCTCTCTCTTTCTTTCTTTCTCTCCTTCTTTCCAGCAGACTCTTTACCATTTCTTGGATTGCTGGTTTGGTGCTAATAAATTCTTAGTCGTTTTTTTTTGTTTGCGAAGCACCTTCAATTTTGATTGATAGTCTTGCTGGGTATAATATTCTTGGATTCAGACCCTTCCTTTGCATGACTTTGTATATTTCATTCCATTCCCTTCTGGCCTGATGAGTTTCTGTTGAAAAATCAGTAGCTAGTCTGATGTTTCTTTTTTTTTTTGTAGGTAACTTTCTGTCTCTCTGTCCGCTTTTAAGATTCTTACTTTGTCATTGGTGTTTGCCAATTTAATTATAATTTGCCTCAGTGTCGGTTTTTTGGAGTTCATTTTGCTTGGGACTCTGTGAGCTTCTTGGATTTGTGTGGGTTTTTTTCTTCCCTATATCAGGGTAGTTTTCTGTCATCATTTCTTCAAACTGGTTTTCTTTCTTTTCCTTCCTTCCCCTCCTTGCTCAGTTTTCTTTCCTTCTGTAACCTTTATTATGTGGATGTTGTTTTGTTTCATGTTTTCCCAAAGTTCCCTTAGGCTTTCCTCCTGCTTTTTAATTTTTTTTTCTAGAAGCTGCTTTGCTTGGGTATTTTTTCCTACTTTGTCTTCTAGCTCACTGATGCAGTCCTCTGCTTCCTCTAGACTACTTTTGATGGTTTCTATTGAGTTCTTTACAGCAGTGATGCCATTTTTCATTTCTTCTTGGTTCTTCTTCATTTCCCCTTGGTTCTTACTCATATTGTCTAATTTGTCTTCCATTCTTTTCAGCCACCTTATGACCATTTCTCTGAATTTTTTCTCTGGCAGGTTGCTTGCCTCCATTTTGTTTACTTCCTTTTCTGGTGATGCCTGCTTTTCTTTCATATGCAGGTGGTTTCTTTGTCTCCCCATGGTCTCTCTTGTCCAGGTGTGTGGTTATGTAGTTCTCTCTCTTCTTATCCCAGGTGAAATCCAACCTTTCTGTGGTGGATTGTAGAGCTCCTTGGAATCCAAGTGTTTGTGCCAATTGGGGACTGGTATTCTGGGATTCTCAGCTGTTCGGTGGGTGCTGTAGTTTTAGATTTTTAGGCTTCCGATAACATCCACTTTCCCCTTCAAGATGGTGCTGTCTCTGCATCTGAGCTGGTGGCTCTGGAAGAAAATCCAGTAGCAGTGGGGGCTGCCTGGTCAGGAGAGATCTGGCCAGCAGTGCCCCACCTTCTCCTGGAGTATAGCTGCTCCTTAACTCACCAACAAACACTCCCAGTTCGACCCTCAGCTCTTTCTTCTGTCTGCTCAGGGATAAGGCTCGGGACACATCTGTCTATTCTGCTGCCATTTCCTCTCCACCCCCAATTATTCTTGGAGACAGTAATAATACCTGATTTGATTATGTATAATTTGAGATTCAAATTGAGGTTAAAAATCATGCCTGAGTTTTTCATTAAGAAGGAGCAAGCCATGTTCTTGACCTTCTGCCCCCCTAGTGGGGCCTTATCCCCTCTTGGCTCCTTTTCTGAGCTTGAGGACATCCTTTCTCCTAACTTTCAACTCTTAGATTTCACAAGACATCCACTATCAAGAAAAGCTAGTGACACATCATAGATTTAATTGCTGATGTTTTGAGAGATTTCTTCCTTAAGCCCCAAACCTTACAAAAACAATAGTGTAGAAATCTTTGGGAATTTCCCCTGACTTCCCATTACCTTCAGAAGATAGTCCGGCTCTGCATCAGGATCTTCACCACAGCTGATTACCCTGGAGTTTCTTCATGGCCCTTGGGTCTGGCCATGCAAGACAGAGTCACCTGTTTCTCAAGCCAGTCAGATGCCAGCATCCTGCTCCCCCTCTAAGGCCACGAAAGACTGCTTGTCCCCACATGAAGGAGCCTTAAGCTACTGGGATTTGAGGGACCCCATGTCTGGTTTTCAGAGTTTTCCATCTTCTTTTCCACATGAATTTGTCGATTAGAACTCAAAATATTAAGAACATGTTTCTTTAGCAGCCCCTCAGGTCTGCTGCAATTCTCTGCCTCTGCCCTGCCATAAGCTTGGAAACAAGCAAACCAAGTGAGCTTGAAATGGGTGTAGAGCTAAAGGGCCCCCTCTAATGAGGAAGTAAATGAACTCGAATGTGTAGACTTGGCAAAATTTATTTTGACCACTCAGAGTCTTTCTTTTGCTTCCTTTTATGCCTTTAATGGAGAGTCTCATATGGTTAACCCTTGCTGCAGTGTGCCCAGACTTTTGCCCCCAAAGTCAGAGGATCAGGCTAACTCAGAACTTGCCTGTTTGGAGCTGTGAAAGGCCTCACTTTGGCATTACCAGACAGGCCCACTGGAGGAGCAGACTAAGGGGCTGGAGATGGGGAAGGCTGGAATGTGGATTCTCTCATGGGCCTGCTTCAACATGGAGCTGGAGAGCCTGAGGTAAAGAGGATGGTTCTTTCAGCTCTTGGCTTGGTTTGTAAACAACCAACCTACTCTGGCTCTGCATTTATCTTCTTTTAAAAAATATATATTTATTGATTTCAGAGAGGAAGAGAGAGGGAGAGATAGAAACATCAATGATGAGAGAAAATCATTGATAGGCTGCCCCCTGCATGTCCCCTACTGGGGATCGAGCCTGCAACCAGGGCATAAATCGAACTGTGACCTCCTGGTTCATAGGTTGATGCTCAACCATTGAGCCACACTGGTTGGGCCTCGAGTTGGACAAAGGAAAGCACAACTGGTAATAGAGCTCCCAGGTGAAATGCTCCCATCAGTGAATTTCATAACACGGCTTCAGGCTTCTCTTGGGCATCTAGCCTGTCCTTTCAACCTGAGGCAATTTTCCCTCCTATTGTACTGTGAAGCCAAACAGTGTTTATAAGCAGAGGATGGCCTCTTCTGCCCTCCTCCACCACAGTTCTTACTGATCACCTGTTTCTGGCCCCTTATCTCTGGGGCATAGCTCAGCTTCCATTTAAACCAGAGTCTGCTTGAAAACCTCTCCTCATCCCTGCTCCTATCTCTTCTCTGAATTCTCTCCCATTAAGTCAAACTACATGGCTAAAAATGCAAACTGTGAGAAGAGCATCCCAACCTGGAAAGCTCTTACTTCTCTGCACAGCAAAGGTGTTCTCAGGTCCTCTGTCTATTTCTCTCTGCACTTAGCTTCTGCCTTGGAGCAGGAAACAGATGCTCCAAACCATTAGGGATTATAGTTTACTCCTATCTGCTACCACTGTCCCAGGGCTGGAGATCTAGGAGGCTAGGTCAGCATCTAACTTTAAAGAGGAATTATCTGTTTGATGTAAGGAAATGCTTGGGCATCTCAATTGTGGTATATTTTGCATTTGTTTATTTTTTATTTTTTTAAATATGTTTTTATTGATTTTAGGGACAGAGGAAGGGAGAGGAAATGAGAGATAGAAACATCGATGAGAGAGAAACATTACTGATCATCTGCCTCTGGACACCCCTACAATGGGGATCTAGCTTGAAACCTGGGCATGTGACCTTACTGGGAGTTGAACTGGGGATCTCTTGGTTCATGGGTCAATGCTCAATCACTGAGCACACCAGCTGTGCTGTTTATTTTTCATTGAAATGTGACATACCTAATGGAAAGTACACAGATCATTAGTGTGGAACTTGATGAATTTTCACAAAGCAAGCACCTCGATACTTCTAGTATCCAAATTACAAAACAATGTTATCAGCTCTTCTCTCCAAAAGACCCTCTCATGCCCTCTTTTAGTCACTAATTTCCCTTCCCCATTCCCTACAAGGGTAGCCACCATCTTGGTTTCTAACCTCACAGATAAATTTTGCTTGTTTTTATACATTATATACATGGAATCATAGAGTAACACTCTTTTGTGTATGGCTTCTTTTCTTCAACATTATATTTGGAAGTGTGATCTATTTGTACTATATAGTTGTGTTTTCATTCATTCTCTTTTCTGTATACTAGTATACTAGTAGTATCCAATTGTATGAATATATTACAACTGACTTATCCATTTTATTGTTAATGGACATAAGGGCAGTTTCCAGTTTTTGCTATTATTAACGATACTAGAGGTCTGGTGCATGAAATTCATGCACTTGGGAGAGGGGGCCCTCAGCCCTGCCTGCACCCTCTCACAGACCAGGAGCCCTCGGGGGATGTCTGACTGATAGCAGGGAGCCAGTGTAAGCTGGCAGTTGGACATCCTTAGTGCTGCCTTGTATGGGCAGGAGAGGTTCCTGCATTGAGTGTCTGCCCCTGGTAGTCAGTGCACGTCATAATAACTGGTTGTTTCACTGTCAGGCTGAAACCAGCTCTCTGACATCCCCCAAGGGGTCATGGATTGCAAGAGGGTGTAGGCTAGTCTAAGGGACCCTACCAGTGCATATTCAGGGTTGGGGAGGGATGTGGGAGGTTGCCAACTGGGGAGGAACTTCAGGAGGGCTCCAGGGCATGTCTGGCCCATCTTGCTCAGTCCTGATCAGCCAGATCCTAGCAGCAAGGTAACTACTGGTCAGAATGTCTGCCCCCTGGTGGTCAGTGCATGTCATAGTGAGCAGGTGAGCATCCTTAGCATATCATTAGCATATTATGCTTTGATTGGTTGAACAGCGAACCAGACGACCCAACACTTAGCATATTAGGCTTTTGTTATATAGGATTGCTATAAACATTCTAGTGAGACTCTAGTATATATCTTTTGGAAAACATCAACCTAATTTGATTGGTTCATTTAAGATATAGCTATAGGATTCATTTTCACATCTCACTTCTTTTAAAAAAATAATTGTAATTATTTTTTATTTTATTTTATTATTATTTTTTAAATATTTTATTGATTCTTTACAGAGAGGGGAGAGATAGAAAGTCAGAAACATCGATGAGAGAGAGACATCGATCAACCGCCTCCTGCACACCCCACAGTGGAGATGTGAGCGCAAGCAAGGTACATGCCCCAGACCGGAATCGAACCTGGGACCTTTCAGTCCGCAAGCCGATGCTCTATCCATTAAGCCAAACCGGTCTTGGCTGTTTTTTTTCTTTTAATCTATAGTTGAAAGTATTACATAGGTCCTTCTTTCCCCCCATTAACCTCTTCCAGCCCACTCCCATCCCTCCTCCCCAGAAGGTCCTCCCCACCCCATTGTTTGTGTCCACAGGTGTGTCTTATTTCTTTGAAAAGTGACATAGACACATGACAAAAATCTCAGTATCATAGAAAGGTGTAGAACGGAAAATAAAAGCCCCAATATCACCTCTTATACTATGCCCAGTCTCCAGAATCATGCACTATTAACCGTTTCTTGTGTATTATTCTAGAAATTTCCTATTGTCTAGAACAGTGGTCAGCAAACTGCGGTTCACGAGCCGGGTTTGCCGTTCTGTTGACTAATGATTTTCCCTATCACTGCCTTAGGGAAAAACATTTAAAAAACATTTTAATAATGTACTAATGTCTTTAACCTGAAGTCAAAACTTCTGGGTAAGGGTAATGCCTTACAGCAGTGGTCGGCAAACTCATTAGTCAACAGAGCAGCAAACTGCAGCTCTCCAGCCGCAGTTTGCTAACCACTGGCCTAGAAAATCAGACCTTAATATATATACATTATAGTCTTTAAAAAAACAGAAAGTGTTTTTTCCTAGACTATATTTCTGCCCTGCTATCTCCCTAACCCCTGACCCACTTGCATCTGTTATTAGAGTCCTAATAACAGATGGATGAGAAGTTTGGCCATGGTTTGGCCATGTCTTTCCCTCTGGTTAGATGAGGCAGGACTATCACTTTGAATTGGCCCTTATAAAGGTGAGATTCATGGGAATTTCCACAGCAGTACATTTCATTTCCACTTCAGGGAAAGTTGATTGGTATCCTCAGAGTGAGGCTTGTCCCAGAAGAGCTCCCACTCTGGTGGGAGGTAGGTGAAGCACAGGAACAAAAGTGTTTACAGGTGTTAGAAGAGAAGCCTGTAAATGGGTTCTGGGAGGACAAATAACAGAGCAATGAGTACTTTCAGTTAGGTCAAGCAAGGCATGTGGAAGAGTTGGCATTTGAACCAGCTCTTGAATGACAACTAAGATTTTGATGGATAGAGCAAAGGAGGGAAGGGCCTTCTAGGTAGAGGGAACAGCACTCATAAACATGTGGAGGCTTGGCAGTAACTGGCATGTCCAGAGACTGGTAATTACTCACGTGCGGCTAAACTATAGAATATTAGGGCCAGGGGAGACATGACTGAGAGGGAGTTTGGGTGACAAGTCTGGGGTCTTAAGCAGTCGTTTTGGAATCATGGGATACATCTCTTAGGTGCTTAAAAATTGTCAACCAAAGGACATAGAAAGACTTACAACATAATATGCCCTGTCATGGCCTCAATTGCAGCATATATCACATTGCTCACATGTCTGTGTTCCCCACAGGACAACTTCCTCTAACAGGGACCCTCTTGTATGTTTGTCTCTATTACTCAGCCCCAAACATAGCTCCTGGCACTTAGCAGGTGGTCACCACCAAAGGATGAATGAATATGTGAATGAGCAAGCAAAGCATTGTACTTAAGAAAGGGGGGTGACTGGGTTACCTTCTCTTTGTGGATTGTATTTATGTATGCCCAGCTCCTGCCTGCTCACAAGGTTGGGAGGGGAATGAGGAAAATCCACTTTCTGGTTTTTTGCTCAGGGTTCACACCAAAGGAAATTCTTCATTTCCTTAGCAGCCATACCTTGGTCCTGGGACACTTGAGTTTCATTTCAGCCAGATTTGAGATGGCATTGGAGCTTGGTAGGATCCTACAGCCTCAGCTCAGCTCTCAGCAACTCAGAGGAATTCATCCTGTACCAAAATGGCCACACCTCCCATTTTCACTTCTGAAATCCAGGCCTGTGCAGGAGGAAGGGATCAGCCACTTCACAAACTAAGTCAGCTTATATCCTTCCCCATAGGTGCTCCCTTATCCTCTGGGCCGGCCATCTAGGATAGGTTGAAAGAACCACTTCCTATTTCTCCTCTAGGCTGCCTGGTCCTCCTAAGTGTGTCCAGCAACCTGGGATAGGCCCCAGTGTCACTGGAGGACTTTTTTTTTTTTTTTCAGTCCAGAAAGATCAACATTTTGGCTTGATCACTGAGAAATTTTCTTCATTAGGTAGTCTCCTGGTTGGGAGAATTTCACGTGCCCTTTGACTTGAACCAACTTTGAAATCTTTCCTCACTTTCATTGCTCCTTTCTCCCAAACCTAATTACTTTGTATATTTATCTGGCTTTCATTTGGACCTTAGGAATGTTCATCTTGAACCTGGAAACTGACCTCAGGGCCTGTTCTGACAGGGCCATCTGAGCCACAGTAGAATGTAAGAGCTAAATATGGTCTTCCTCTTCCTCCTTATGTGTTAAAACTGACTTCAGTGACAAGATATAATTTTTCATTACAGGATCCATGTTTTACCCTTTCCAACCCACACATTCCGGGCTGGAATGCAGGTAGCATTCATTTACAACTATGTGCACACCTTATAAATGTAAATGGTAACGAGGTAATCCATATGGTAATATGGTAATAGCTTTACAGACTCATGTCTGGGAGAAGCTCTTTATTTATTCAAAGATCTTCAGACCTACGCTCCCCTGTGTTCCACATTTACCGCCTTCTCTCACAGTTACTAAATTACACCTGTGCTCCGTTGTGTTACGAACAGAATAGGAATATGGAGTGAAAGCCCATCTCATGTCTCGGTTTCACCACTGGTCCTGCTCATTTCATTTCTCTGCTCATTGGTCTCCTATTTGAAAAGGGGTATAATAACTCCTGCCTCACAGAATTGGCGTGTGTGTGTGTGTGTGTGTGTGTGTGTGTGTGTGGTCCAGTGCCCAGTGGGTATGGCAGTGGAACTAGGTTTCCATCGTGGCTCTGCCATTTCTAAGCAAATTTTATCTCTCTGGGCCTCAGTTTTTTCATTTGTAAAAGAAGAATAATAATGCAAACTTTAAGGTTTCTGAGGAGGAATAAATAGAACATTCCAAAAGCATTGAGCAGAGTGTCTGGCATAGTGTCGAAACAGAATACATTTTGTTCCCTCCCCTCTTCTCGGTATGAACTGAGACACTAGGTGCTAACATTTCATGACTACTACTGACCTTTTCAGTATTCCCTGACTAAATTAAAGAATTCCCAACAACTTTCTTCTCCAGGTGATATTTCCCCCTTGTAGATTTCACTTAGTGTTTTCTTCTTAACCAATTTTCTCTGATGTCCAGTGTTTCTCTCTTCTTCACTGATTTCTGAAGGGACTAAAGGAGTTCTGATGGATCTCAGGACAGAGGGCAGAAAGCCTTCATGTACTGTGTGAGTGGGAGCATGCCGGGGTATTCGTTGTTAGAAAACGGAATGTGGAGATGATATGCAGATAAAGGCACAAGCGTGTATATACTGGGGGAAGAGGGGTATAATGTGTCTGAAAAATGCTTTCCAAAGTCACCCAGGTGTCCTGGCTCACAGCAATAATAATTTTCTTAATAGACCATCAAGATGTTTTTAAAAAGACTATCACAAAAGCACGTGGTACATAATTTTATCCATGAAACCAAGGACACTTTTATTAGTAGGAAATGGGAATTTATTTTATGTGTACATGTAAAACTACAACCATAAGCCTGTGTCTGTGAAATAAACAAGCTGTTGAAGACATGTGATGGGCTGTTGCCAGGCTTTTCCATGATTTTCCACCAGGGGCTTGTTTGCCCCCTTTGCCATCTGTGGGATCTCACTAGAGACAGGCAGAGCTGCTGACATTAAAGGTTTGACAGAAGTTGAGGGGAGAAAACTGAACACTGAGAAAATTGTACCTTGGAGCACCATTTGGACAAGACTCCATTATTCTATTTTAGTGAAGGAACACTTTTTTCCAACTGATGGGACTTCTGAGTGTTACTAATGTGTAGCTTGCAGGAAAGGGAAGGCTGGGCTGAATGCTGGGGTGCAGTAGAGGGTAAGAAGGATGGGGGTGTAGGGGTGATGTAGGGCAGAGGAAGGTGCGTTTGGAGGAAGTAAACTGTGTATGGGGATCTGAGGAATTTGGATCTGATTCCTTGAGTAAGAGGGAGCCAAGGTAAGTTCTGGAGTAGGGAAGTGACAAGTGGAAAGGAGTACTTTGGGGAAGACAAATCTCATGGGTGAAGTACATTGGAGTAGAGAGGTGAGAGAAAAATAGTGTATATTGTGGATGAAGAGATGCGGGTATCAAATAAATCATTTGTTAGCCTCCTCCTCATCCTGGCTTCAGCACTCCGAAGTGTAAAAGAACAGGATTGGGTCTACAGAAAAAAATGCGGAAGGCTGTCCATGAGCTACTGGGACTCTAAGGGCCTCAGAATGATGGGAATCAGACCAGCAAATCCTGGTTTTTGCCTCTGAGAACTTGCATAGAGGAGGGAGAACAGAGTTCTAAGTACCTTCAGTGAATAAGTGACTAAGTTCACTCCAGGCTGGGGAGGAGGCTCATATTTGCTCTTCCCCCTGCCTTCTTTCCCACCTTCACAACTGGGATTTCTTCCAAAAGCCCTTCCTCATACTTGATCATGAGGTAGAGGTTAGTGCAAGGCATTTTGAGTGCAAGGGTCGACAAGTAACAGAATCCTGCAGGATTTTATTTTAAAAGATTTGGTACATTATTACTTGTAAGGGAGCAGGATCAGAAGTAGAAATTGTTCTTTCCACTGGCAGGCGTGCATACCTATAATGATACTTCAAAAAATAAATTTAAATTTTTGCCTAAATCCAGAGAGTTTTCAGATATGTAATACTATCACTTTTTAATAATATTTCCCAAAATTGTT